>RYZW01002075.1:0-14924 GCA_004367215.1 Colletotrichum trifolii
AATATATATAGCTAAAAGTAACTACTAAGGTTATAGGGTTAAGAACTTTTATAAACTTCTTAAAAATAGAATAAAATAGAATACTAAGAACTAGGTATTCTATAATCTATTACTTTTCTATATTTTTTATAATAGAACTAAAATCTCTTTAAAATCTATATAACTACTTATAAAAAAAGAAGTACAGAATAGGTATATAAATATTTAGCTATAATTATTATAACTAAAACTATTATTTTATTAAAATAAGTTTTAATACAATTATCCTGAATACTATAATTAATGGGTAACTTATAAATATTTAAAGGAAAATTATCTAGTTAATTTATAACTTATTATACTAAACTAATAATATCAGGGATTAAGTATTAATTAGATAATACCTTAATATTAATATACTAATATAATACTAGTTACTAGATATTTTAGAGTATTATAGTAATATAATTATAGAGGTTTTGAAAACTATTTTATTATACTAGAAGTATTTATAATTATACGAGTATTATTTATAAGTTAGCTATAATTAATATGTTAAGATTATTTACTAATAAGAATAAGCTAAGTCTTACTATACTTATATAGAAATTATAAGTTAGCTTATATTAGTAGTAGAGAACTTTTATATTAGTAGTATAATGTCTTGTTTTAGGGGTAAGTAAGGCTTAGTAAAATATTAAGGTTATAGATATTGAGGTTATAATAAATATTTGAACAGAGTACTTGTAATTAGTAGTAATTAAATATCTTAAGATATTTGAATTATATATAGTTATAAGGGTATAAAGGTATAAGGGTATAAGGGTATAAGGTTGTTATAGAAGGAGTTATTGGTTATTTGTTATTTGTGAAAAGGTTAATATAGGGTAGGTATACTAGCTACTATAGTTATAAGGGGTTTAGCCTTCGATTAACTAGGAGCTAGCTATAGTAGTTAGTAGGGAGGAGTAGGAGGGCTGAAGTTATATTTTAGGGGGTAATATATCTACTAATAGTGATAGTAGAAAGCGAGCTATTAGCCTCTCCCCCCAAAATAAACTATATTTATTATATAAATAATTATTTTATATAAAAAGCTAATAGCTTACTCTTTCTTATAACTATTAGTAAATATATTATTCCTTAAAATATAATTTTAACCTTTTTACCTCCTACTAATTACTATAGCTAGCCCCTAGTTAATCTGAAGCTAAAATCTTTATAGTTATAGAAGCTAGTATATTTATTTTATAATAATCTTTTTATAAATAATAAATAACTAATAACTTCTTTTATAATAACTTTATATTTTTATATTTCTATATTTTTATAATTATATATAATTCAAACATCTCAAAATATTCAATGAATACTAACTATAAGTATTCTATTGAAATATTTATTATAATCTTAATATCTATAATCTTAATATCCCTACTAAACCCTATATACCCCTACGACAAAACTTTCTACTATTAATATAAAAGTTCTTTACTATTAATATAAGCTAATTTATAATCTCTATATAAGTATAGTAAAGCTTAGCTTATTCTTATCAGTAGGTTCTTTTAATATTGTCATTAAATATAACTAATATATTAATAATACTTATATAAATATAGATATTTCTAGTACAACTAGATAGTTTTTAAACCCCATTATGATTATATTATTTCAGTATTCTAAGATATCTANTATTAATAATATAAAGTTTTATCATAAGATAGATAGGATTTAATCTAGGGGATATTAAGGTTATAAATATTAAAGTTATAATAAATATTTAGATGGAATATTTATAGTTCATAATAATTAAATATTTTAAGATATTTAAATTATATATAATTATAAAAGTATAAAGATATTATAGAAAGAGTTATTAATTATTTATTATTAAAGAAGTTAATATAAGGTAAGTATATTAGTTATTATAATTATAAGTGGTTTAGTTTTAGATTAATTAAAAACTAGTTATAATAGTTAGTAAGGAGGTAAGAAGGTTAAAGTTATATTTTAAAAGGTAATATATCTATTAATAATTATAATAAAGAGCGAGTTATTAGTTCTTTCTTTATATTCATATAATAAAATTATATATAATATTTATTAATATTTAAATTAAATAATAATAATTTTATAAATATTATAAATTTTTTTAAATATAACATATTAATAGAAAAATAAGAATATTAATATTTATATAAAAATATTTTAAATATTATTCTTAAGAAGTTTATTAATTTAAATTATATAATTATTTAAATAAAAAGAGAATTAATTTAAATAGATTAAATAAATAAATTTCTAAATATTATTATAATAAAAAAGAATTATAAAAATTTTTATTTGTATATAAACAAATAAATATTAAAATATATAATTAAAAGATTAAATTATTAATATTAATTATATGATATTATAAAATATATAATAATTATATATATTATAATGTATATAATTATATATTTTTTATATTTTACTTATAATAAGTATTAAATATTTAATATTAATTATAATTAAATATAGAATAATAAATAAATAATTATTATATTATAAATTTAAAGTTTTAATTAGTTTTATATATAATATTTATATTTAAAATAATATATATATATATATATATATATATATATATATATAATATATTATATATTTATAATAATAATATATATTATATATACTTCTATTATATAAATATATTTCAATTTAAATATAAATATTATATATAGAATTAATTTATAATATATTATTTCTAGAAATAATTAATAATAATATTTATTATTTATAAATTAATAATTATTATTATTAATTGAAATCTTTTTTATATACAATATGTATCAAAAATCTATTTAAAATTTTAATAAATCTTTATATTCTATTTTTTTATTTCTGGGAATTAAGATTAAAAATGATTTTAATTTCAATTATAATATTCTTTATAATGCTATTAGTTAAAATTATATTAATAATAATTTAATATATACTTTTTTCTTCTTTATATTATATTATATATATATTCTATTTCTTAATTAAATCTACTTTAAATATTACTATATAATTATTTATCTAATTTATAATATTATCTTTAAATAATAATCATAATTAAATAAATACTTATAATTATATTATGAGAAGTTTATTCTTAAAAATACCTACTAGATATTTATTTCTAATATATTTAATATTATATATTATATTTATATTAATAATATCTATGGAAATAAAACTAAATTGAAAAACTCTTCTATTTATAAATATATATAAGTATATATATATATATTTATAATTCATTAATATATATATTAACAAAAATATTTCAAATTTTAATTATATTTCTATCAGTTTTTTATTTTTTATTTTTTATATATTAAACTTATAAATAGCTTTAAAATAGTAATAGATATTTAAGAATTTAAATATCTATAGAATATAATAAGTTTATTTACTTTAGAAGTAAATAATACTCCTTATTAATATTTATATATAATAAATCTTTTTATTTAAGAATTAATATTAAGTAATATTTTATTTAAATAATAAGTAATTAACTATAAATATATAAAGAGCTATTTAATAATTTAATAGTTTTAGTTATATAAATAGAAAGTATAAAATAGAGATTTCGTCTAAATATTTAGAATAGTATATAATTATATCACTAATCTATTAATAAAAACTTTATAGTTTAGGTTAATAATAATAAATTATAAAAGAATTAAACTAAATATAAACTTCTAAGACTACTTAATATTTATTACTATATTTTAAAAGACTTTATAAAGGCTTTTGAGTACTAGTAGTACTACCTATAGAAATATCTTAAGTATTATTACCCATATCTTCTGAAATATTCTACTTAGATCCCCTATTATTACTAGAAGAAGACGCGAAAATAATACTTAGGCTATTAGGTTCCTAGTTACTACTATTACTATTTCTACTATTATTAACTAATAGATTACTACTATTTCTACTATTATTTATAATAATACTACTACTATTTATGCTACTATTACTTTATAAAATAGAATTATCTAGTTACTAGTTATTTTAGATAAGTGGAATAGGGTTAATATTATTGTTTTATCTAGTGTTATCTAGTACTTTACTAATAACTGGTAAATAAGCCTTAGCTTAACTAATAATTATATTACTAATAATTACCTGGTAGACCTTATATATACTTGAAATTTATTAGAGTATATTTAGAATATATTTGAAATATATTATATATTAATTTATATTTCTTTGTAGTATTAATACTAGTATTAGGGTAATAGAAATATAACTAGATAAAGTAATAGTTAATATAGATAATAGGGGGGTATATAATAGTATTGCGAGTATATATATAGTATTTTCTAGTAGGTGTGAAGCCCGCGAGAGCTTTTATTATAGCGAGGTTAAGCTATATAGTAATATAAATTAGAATATATTCCTAAGTAAATATATAAGTAAGTAGGAGGATTTATAGTACTATTAAGGTTAGTTAGAATAGTTAGTTTAGTTGAAATATAATATGTTATAGAAATCTTACTTAAGCTATTAAAGATAGTATTATAGTTTTTAGTAAGGGTTTTAAAATAGTAATAAAAAACTATAGATAATATAAATATAAAGTATAATAAATAGAATATAGTAAGTTTTATAGATAGTTAGTTAGTTATTAGTACTTAATAGCGTACCTGATATAGATAGTATAACTTTAATCTTATAAATATTTTTAAGGTAGTTAATAATAGTATATTAACTATTATATCTTTAATCTTATAACTTCTTAGTAAATTTTAGTAAATAAACTAAAATATACTTAATACTTATATAGTAGTATAAGTAGCCGCTACCTATATTAGCATAATAGTATATTTTACCTATACTAATAATTATATAACTATAGTTATTGGTTTTATAAGAAAGTATATAGGGGTATTACTTCTTCATTTCTCTATTTAAATACTATTTATATAGTTTTTATATAAAAATATATTAGATTATATTCTAAATATATTCTAAATTTATTTTATTTTTTTTTTAAAAAAAAAGTAAGAAACTTATAGAATAAGTATAGTAAGCTATAATTATGATATTATTAGTTGATTTGTACTGCTATCTAAGATATATTTGTGATATATAGGAAGAAAGCTATTTTTATAATATAATAGATTTCTAGTAAAATATTTAAAATTCTATAATTTTATTTCTATCTTTTATAATTAATAATTTAGGGAGATAAAAGTTTATTTATATTTATAAATATTATATTATTCCCTATTACTAAGTAACTCTAAATTACTCTTTTCTAGATTAATAAAAAGTTATTTATTAACTTTATAGTATATATATAAAATAATTATAATAATCTTTTCTTAAATAATATATTTACTTTTTAAATATATCTAATTTATATTCTAAATAATTATACTAGAAAACTAAAAAATAAATAATATTAATAGAGTATTTATTAAAAGTATATTTAATATATATTCTGAATAGTTATACTAGAATTATAAAAAATAAATATAGTATATTAGAAGTATACTTAATATATATTCTATATTTATTTAATATATATTCTATATTTACTAAATATGTATTCTGAATAGTTATACTAGAATTATAAAAAACAAATATAGTATATTAGAAGTGTATTTAATATGTATTCTATATTTACTTAATATGTATTCTGGATAGTGATACTAGTAAACCAAAAAAAATAATAGTATTTTTGGTGTAACTCGTGCGACTCTTGTAAATATATTTCATTTATACTATAGCTAATTATTAGAAACTCACGAAATTACTCCCTACTAATGTTGCCCCATAGTAATAGTTAGGTCAGGTTAGTAGCAATGGTCAGGTCAGGTGAACTAAGGACCTAATGGTTGGGTGAGATGTAGTCTCATTAAAAATAGTTGGCTCGTCTTTTTTTGAGTTGCCGTGCGACTACCACCGTCGCCCTCATCACAAATCTCGGCACACCATCACCCATCAGAGTACGCACCTCCAATCATTGCCGCCGGCATCAGAGACACCTCAACACGGTCGCAAAGCAGTCAGCCCCTGGGAGACGCGAGACACGAGACACCCGACGCCAAAAGCCAGACAAGCACCGACGGCAACCGTTCCGCTCCGGTCTAGTCCCCCTTTCCTGACAGGCAAGGACCCTGCGCATAATCAACAGAGCAAGAAAGCGAAGAGAGGGTCAGGAGTGGACAGGGCTGCAGGGGGGGAACACACGATGCAGCCATCTCACCAACTGCTCTTATCCCGAAAGAGAATCAGGCCCTTGCCATTGTTTGTCTGTCAAAATCAACATCCTCTATGTCCGTTCCTCTCATTCGTCGACATCCGCCGCCGGGCGACGGAACCTCGAAACCGTCCCAAGATACGCTCACCTTCCAGAAGAACAATGCCAGTCGCCCTCGACGCTTCTTTCTATCGTACCGACTCGATTCCCATCCTCTGCGCCTCCACAAGCCAGCACAGGCAGACAGACAATGACCACGCGTGACAGCGAGGTAGTTTCCTGCTGCAACCCCTACCCGACGACTCCACGATTCGATGCCATGCCTCACCTCACACCAACACTTGGATTCACCAACAAGTGGCTCGCCAAAACATGACTACACGCACTACGTTGCCGCAATGTCGTTCGTGTACCGTCATCTTTGCTGCGCCCACTCATTTACGCCCACATGGAAGCACGCACTTGTATGCAGGCACCCATGGTTTCCCCTGAGTCGATGCAGACGCCAACTTAGCAACCGGAGGCCCGTGCAACCGCAACCTCGAGACTTGTCTTCTGCTGGTTCCTTACTGATCAAAGTACTCGCTGCTGATTCGTCCACCTGCACACCCTCTCGAGCCCTGTTGGATAGATTTCTTCTGTCCGTGATACACGGGTACTTGATTTCGAGGATGGTCGCATCGTCGAGGGCCACACGGTCCGAGAGCTCGTGAGCCATGTGGGCGCTTACTCCTCATGTTTCTCAGCTCTCGTCGGCTTTTCGCGCCGCCTCCAGCAGTGATGTGCACGCGAAACAGGACGAAGCACCAAGCAAGAATGAAGCGATCCTGAATTTCGCCTCGTCTCAACCACAAACCCGCCCGACCAGAATTCCATCTGCCGCGTGCCACAGAATCACGCCGGATGTCCGTGATCCGACAATGCTGTCAAAGTATTGAGCCTGCATACCAAGTGCCGATACGGCTTTCTTGAGAGCTTAAGAGGGCATATTAATTGTCCGCAGCCGTGGTGCGATAGGTTTCGGAGGATCACTGGCGACATTTTCGCGTCCGAACAAGACCCCCATGGACACCAAAGGGCCAATGATGCTGAGGTGGCGCTGTGGGAAGATGGGATTCTGACAATCTGCCTCGCATGGGCGTTGAGCTACTCGCAAGATACCTATTGATCGTCGGCCACATACCAAACGATTTGCCTGTAATTTGCAACACGTATGGAGAGACCTCGGCCACCAGTTCCGCCTCTACCAAGTCCGCTTGTGACGAATAAGTTTCCGACACTGGCGGCTTTCGTACTGAATCTGTGAGGTCGCCGAATGGAACCCAAAACACACCGACAGGCTTCCAAGCGACATCCTTCCCGCCGTCGTTCCATCCGGACCCCAACGTCAAGCTTGAAGCGTCAAAGCGCAAATGCGTGCACGGCTCAGACTCCAAGACGAATGTTCTCGAGTTCCACCCACATCCATTGATTTGCCACCTCGCACCGCTCCTTGACGGACAGCACGCCGTTGAACGTCGCCCTCGTGGTCCGGCAGGGCTGATTTGATGCCGCCGGAACAAGCTCGTCCTTCCTGCTGCTCCTGTAATGATGCGCCTCGAGAGGTCAGCCACGACGAGGAATTGGATCCAACTGGGCACACTTTTGGGTCTTTGAGACTGCCAATCCTTCAACGATGGGCCCCATTGATCTGGAGATCACCAGCTCCGGCCCCGTTGCCTAGAGATTGTCCTCTTCAACTTGAGGCAGCTTCGTATCCACGACGTGTCTGAGCGTGCCAAAGTCCAGTGTCTACTGTCAGGTTATGCCGTCATCGTCGCCATCTGGTCGGGCTTACGAACGTCCAATGTGGGATCCACGACGCCCGCGAGACCGCTCCATACGCCGTGCTAGCATGCGCAAATTGCAACGCGGTTTGCACGCTACGTAAATGGCCCTGTCGGTAACGCCATGCCGCAAGGCATGCGTTAACGCCTGAGGCGCGTACGCCTCCATACGCAATTCGGCATACGTGTCCATACGCCCCATAGGCGTAGGGCATACGTGGCCGTATGCCCTCATCCCCCTGGTGACACCCGTCACCAGCCGTAGCCGAGTGCCATGCTACACCGTAGATCTAGAGCCTTATGTGCCTACGTGTAGGCACATAATATAATAATAATAATAACGAATACTAGACCCTTTTATACCTATACAACGAGATTACGTATAGCGTGTATTCCCCTCTAGATAAACTAATACTAATTAGTAGTTAACTTATCTATTACTACTATATTATAGATTAGTAAGGTTTTTATATGAGAAGAAGTAATTATAACCTCTTACCTAAAAAGTATAAGTAAGGCGAGAAACTTACCTAAAAACTAAAGTAAGAAGAGAAATTGTGAGTATTAACTTAGATACTTTATAGATATTACTTTACCTTTATCCCTAGTGAAATACTTCTAAGTTAATATACTAACTTTACTCTATAAAATACTAAAAATATATACTATATTCTTTAGTGTATACTAGAAAGTATTTAGCGAATATAATACTTTTTAGAGTACTACTAAATACTATAATATGTAAGATTTATAGTATTTTATATTTCTTCTACTTAAGAGACTTATATAGTATCTTAAAACCTTTATATTTTCTTAAAAATTATCCCCTTTTCAAAAACCCTATACTTTATTAAAATATCTAAATTATACCTTAACTTAAATATTAAAATAAACCCTAGTATACTAATAGCTTAGGTAATAGCTTAAGTAATCCTAAATAGTAAATATATAATCCCGGACTACTTTTAATTACTTATTAATATAAATCTATTTAGAAAACCTTTTAAGATTAAATATAATAAACTTATACTAGTAAATACTATAGATATTACTATTTTTATAATATTTTATATTAACTAGTATAGGTATATAAAGATCTATAAGTATAAGCTTTTTAATTATTTTAAGATAGATTTCGATAAGTAGCTTATAGTAATATAAGAATTTATTAATAATAATATAGTCTAGTATTTTCAAAACTATTTTATTAACTATAGGATAAAAATCAAGAAGGATAGTAAAAAAATCTACCTTATACTATACTACTTTACTTAATCTGAATATTTCAAATACTAGACTATTAAAGAATTTAATAAAACTAAAAACTATTTCTTAAATCTTAAGTATAACCTTAGAGATAACTAGGAGTAACTCGAGAACCTTATTAATATACTAGATTTTGTAATACTTTCTTATAGTATTAAACCTAAAGTTAAAGCTATAATACTTATAGTCGAGGCCTAGTTGATATCTAAAAGCTTTATGTAATATACCTAGTAACTTCTATTATTTATATAAAATACCCTACTTTATCTACTATTTATATATAATATATAACCTCTACTACTACTAGTAAGACTACTAATCCCTAGGTAATATAGTATAGCGAACTCCTATTACTAGGAGAATAGTATAGAAACCCCTTACTAGTAAGAGGTATACTAAGATAATAGTAATATATAGTATCCTATTCTTAAATATTACTCCTATACTTCTCCTACTCTATTATTCAAAAACTTATCTACTAAATATACTATAGATCTTATAAAATTATATAATAAAAGTATAAAGTATAGTAGAGGTTTTTATAATATTCTCGAGACTAAAATCTATATTTTTTATAACTATTATTTCAAACTTAGTATTTTATACTATATATAAACTAGAGTCTTCTCTATTATACTAAAAAATCGAGTATTTAATTTTTATTATAATAACTTCATAAATACTAACTAAAACCTTAACTTTAACTAGATAGCTAAACGGGTTAAAGAATACTTCGAAAATAATAAGATTTACTAGATTTACTTCTCTAACTAGTAAAATACTACTTTTAAGAGTATAATAGCTAAGAAACCTAACTAGAATAAAAAAGAAATACTTAAAATACTTATTACGAAGTTTACTAATTTCTAGAAAACATTTAAAGCTAACNAGAAAATATTTAAAGCTAACTAGTATACTAATAAAGGTTTCTATAACTAGCTTATAAGTATATACTATAGTATACTAGAATACTAGTTAGTACTTTTTAGCTTTATATTAATTTTTTAGAGTTTCTATAACTAGTTATACTTAGCTATAAGTAACACTATAGTACTCTAAAAGTCGTAATCCTTTTAGAGTAATAGAAGTAATAGTAGTATACTTAAGGAATAGTTTTAGACTAACTATATATATAATACGTCTCGAAGTAATACTAAAGGTTATAGCTATACTTTTAGTTATTCTTTATTATTTTAGAATAGATATTACTTTCCCCTAACTTCTATATATATTTATACTAATAAGAAGTATTATATATATAATAAAATAGATTACTAGTTAATGAAATATACCCTCGCGGAGTAGTATACCTTATATATATTATATATATAATAAAATAGATTACTAGTTAATAAAGTATACTTTTAAGGAGTAATATATTTTATATAATAGGTATAAGTTAATTACTAATCTAAAAGTATTTTCTCTAGTAGTATACTAGACTTTTCTCGCTAAATATAAAAGTATAGATAATTTTAATGATAATTTCTAAATATCTCTAAGAGATAATAGGAATAAGGAGCTTATTGTTTAGTATTAGATATAATACGATTTCGAGGACTATACCTCTATTACTCCTACGATATTTAATACTTCTAAGTAATTCCTTATATTATATTTTAGTAAGTATCTTATTATTATAAATAGAGGTAAAATTATTTGAATTTTCCAAGATTAAGTAGTATTATATGTTTTTATTAAGTTAAATATTATTATTCCTAAAATTGCTAAGAATATAGATGTACTTTTTATATTTATTTTTATGCTTAAGGGCTATTATTCAATTATTATTTTTTAAAAGATTCTATATAATTTATGTATTACTAATTTCCCGACTACTAGGTATTCTTAGTTTATAGTTTTTAAGTGGATAGTTAACTTTTCTATGACTTTTATATTTCTGTAAAGTAAACTAGTTATAATTTATTTTAGCGGTACTACTTTGTTAATAATATTTAGGATAATTAATATTCCTATACTACTTAGTATTATTACGTTTCATGTAATACTGTATAATACCCCTTTTTTGTTTTATTCTGTGGATATAGATTGCTTTGGTATAATATTTGATAATATATATAATGAATTATGCTAAGGTCAGAAAATTGTGTTAGTTATTTGAAAATAGGGGTATTTATAGATATTTTTTAATAAGGAGAAAATATTTGTTTTTGTATATTTTATAGAGTTAGAGATGTGGAGACTCTACTATTGATTTAGATACCTAGTTGTAGTATACTTCTATAATATTTTTACTAAAGCGGGATATCTAGTTAAATATTACGTTTTCGAAGTTCTCGAGTAGTATTACTACTAGTATTAGATATATAGTATTATTTCTTCCTATTTTTATTTTATTATATAAGAGGATATTAAGTTTAACTTTAAGGTTATTATTAATATTGTTTATATTAATAGCTATTTTGTCTTTTATATTATTAATACTGCTATAGTATTTAATGCTACTTGTTTCTTGTTAAATATTTTAGTAAAAGTAATATAGGAGGTTTTTAAGGTATACTAGATTAACTCTTACTAGGGCTTTCTAGATTTTATTACTACTAATATAAGAATAATGTTTTAATTTGAAAAGTTTAGATTAGAAGTAAAAGCTATGGTATTAATAGTTTGAATAGTATTTATTAAAGTGTATAATAGTATTAGTAAGGTTAAATATTATTATATTTTCCTTTGTTAAATATATAAGATTTATTATGATAAAGTTTCTATAGTAACTTAAGAGGTATTTCTTTAGGTAGTATATAAGGTAATTAATAATATTGCTAGGCTAAATAGTTTCGTATTTATATTGTTTATTTTTAGTGTGTATTTGTGTTTTATAGATAATTCTGCTTTTTCCCTGGATGTTATCACTTATACTTATATTATTTAGAAGGTAATAGAAGTAGTTTGTTATATTTATATTATATATACTATTAATATAGCTTTAGTAATATATAATAGTTTTAATATCTCATATATAGTAGCTTTCTTATTTTAGTTTTTCGTATATATATAATAAGAGAAATATAGTTAGTAAAACCCCTTTTACCTTATTATTATTTATAATAAGATATATATTCTTGAATTCTTTTAAAGTTTTTAAGAGTTTTGAATAATAGTTATAAAATTATATTTCGAAGATAACTAAGTATTTTTATTAATATTATTAATAGTAATATTACTAGGTATAGGTAATTATTTTGTATATATCTTAGATCCTAATACTAAAGCTTCTACTAGAGGTCTAATATCGCTAAGAGATATATACTCCTATAGTAGTATCTTGATTTTGTTTATTATTATCTTTGAAAAGCCCTGGAATACTTACCTAATACTATAAAATACTATTATTCAATAAAATAGTAATTCTACTACTACTAGTAATAACCTTTTACTCTCCTAAGTTATTAATAATATCTATAATATATTTTTCAACTTTTTAAAGTATAGGTCTATAACTATTCTAGTTTAGAGGTTTAATTATAAGATTTGTTTTATAATATATTTTATAGCTAAAGAATAGTTAGATATAGTTTTAGTTTTCGTTTTCTATAAAAAAGGTATTATTATAATACTAGGTTTATTATTTAAAAAGTTAATTAAAAAGGAGGTTAAGAGTATTATTACTAATAGTATTATTAAGATTATTAAGTTTAACCTTATTTTCTATAAAAGTTATAAGTATTTTAAATTATATATTATTAATAAGATTAAGAATAAGGATATAAATGAGGTATATGAGAAGTTATACCTCGTGGTCTAAGGTTTTAGTAATAATAGTAAGTTTGAAATATTAATATAATTACTAATAATCTAATAGAGTAGTTAATAGTTGATTTTGGTTATGGTTCTAGTTTTCCTCTAGTATAAGGGTATGATAATATAGTTTTGAGATGTTATTTAAGTTTATATTTAAGCTAAAATGGAGTTTATAAGGTATCTTATAGCTGATTTGCTATTTTATTTTAAGGGGTAATATTTTCTAGATTCTATAATAATTACTATTAAACTATTATATAGTTTTACTAAGGTTAGTATTTACTAGTAGGTAATTTATTCTAAGTATTATAAAAAGTAGTTATAAATAGAGATATTTATATATAACTTATACTTCTTTATTTTATACTATATTAATAATAACTTTAGCTTTANTATGTTAATAATAACTTTAGTTTTATAGGTATATAAATTAATAATACTTTTAGTTTCTCTAATACTATTTTCTTATATTATAAGGATAAGGAGTTCTAAGGAGTTTTATTTAAAGTAAAGTTAAAGATAATATTTATAGTAATTACCTTTCTAGTATTTAATAGAAGTATCTTGAGTTTCGATAGTGATACTTTCTACTTATACTAAAAATACTAAAGGTAAAAGCTAGTACTCCTTAATACTTATATTACGTTTAAGGTACTTAAGAAGGTATATATTAAATAATATATATAAGGAGGATATTTCGCCTTGATATACTAGTTTGAAGTATTATTTGACTTCTTATATACTATATAAGAGTAATAACCTTTTTCTAATAATACTATTATTCTGAATAAGTGTTTTAAGTGGTAAATTGAGTACCTTAACTGTAGTTTTAATTTTGTATTACTTAATGTTTTGAAAGTATATTTCTATGTTTTTGTTAATAACCTTTTTGTTAATAATACTAATTTCTTATCTTAATTAGGATTTATAATAATCTTAGGTTAAGAAATAGTAATTAGTAATAGTTAGTTTGATTTCTATAGTAATTTTATATCCTATTCTTTTACTAAAAGTAAAAGAGTTACTAGGAGTATATTTATTTTAGAGATTTATACTATAATAGCTAGTATAGAATTTATATATATTCTTACTATAGTGTTTAAGAAAATCTTTAAATACTAAGATTTCTCTTATATTATAATGATTGTTTATACTAATTTATATTTATTCTATAAATATTTCGTAAAGCTTAATACTACTAAAGAGAAATACCTAATAATTAATATTATAGTATTAAGGTAGTTATATAAATATTATAAGCTCTATAAAGTATAGTAGATTAATAGAAATGATAATATTACTAATGTTTTTATAAAAAGTATTCTGAATTATACTTTAGAGAGATTTATTAATTTAAATCACGTAACTATTTGAATAGAGGGATAGGTAATTCGAGTAGAGTAGATAATAAGGGGTATTTAGATATTATTAAGTAAAAGGTAAAAGGATTATCTTTAATATTATTTTATATTTATTATTAATACTATTTTTAATAGTGTTTTTAGTATGCGATTATAGTATTTTTAGTACTAGTTTTTATATATAAATAGAGGTATATGAGGTATATAGTAAAAAGAAAAGGTTGCTAGTATTAGTAATACTATACTATAAAGTATATATTAATACTTGAGGTATATATATTTCTATATATATTTAGTATATATATCTATATATTTTATAAGTATAAGGTATATATAACTATATATTTTTATCCTTCCTAGTAATATTTATTACTAGTTATAACTAAGTATTATAGTATACTATAGATCTAGAATTTTATATATTTATATATAAGTATATAATATAATAATAATAATACGAAGGGTTAGGCCTAAGCTATAATT
>RYZW01002076.1:0-14900 GCA_004367215.1 Colletotrichum trifolii
TATTTACTTTAAGATATAAAAGCTAAGTATTCTATAATTTATTACTTTTCTATAATTTCTATAATAGAACTAAAATCTCCTTAAAACCTATATAATTACTTATAAAAGAATAACTATAAAATAGATAAAGAAATATCTAGTTATAACTATTATAACTAAAACTATTAATATATTAGACTAAACTTTAAGAAAATCATTCTAAATACTAAAATTAAAAAATAATTTATAGATATTTAAAAGAAAATCGTCTAGCTATCCTATAAACTACTATATTAAGCTAATAATATTAGTAACTAGGTATTAATTAGGAACTAATATATATATATATATATATATATATATATTATAAAATATCCATTATAATAATCTAGAAATAACTTTTTAATTATCTAAATAGTAATTATATATAGAAATAAATATAAAATTCTTATAGCTTATTATAACTATTATAGAAAATAGATAAATATAAACTTCTAGATATTTACTAAAAATTATAACTATACTAATAAAATTAAAAGATTTAAAATAATAATAACTAGAATTAATTTATTTAGATATATCTATTTAAACTTTTAAAATCAATAAGAGAGAATTAATAAAGAAATATAAATAATTACATACTTAATATATAATATATTTAACATTCTAAATAATATTTTTAACAAAGTAAAACTAATTACTGATAAGCTATATAAATTAATTATAGAAATCTTTAGAAACTAATAGTTATAATTTAAATAAAAACGTAATTATACTATAAGTTATTATTAACTTCTCGCTAACTATACTTATAATAACTAAGAATATAACTAGTATTTTAATTACTAGTAAATTTCTTGATTTCGATATTAATAAGATAATAGCTATATTTTAAAGCTATTTTATAGAAGATTTTAGAATAGAGAGACATATAGTAAATATTAAGAATACTTAAAACTAGTAATATAATACTAATTAATAAAACCTAGTACTAAAGAATCTAAAATAGTAATTTTATAATTCAAAAAAGTATTTATTATTAGTATAATATTAGTAATAGAAGTAATTACTTGTATTAATAATATTATATTAACCGAAATAGCTATAGAAATAGTATATAATAGTATAAATAGAAAATTGAAAAAGCTCTATATTAATTTACTTTATAGTTGTAAGTAATAAAACTAGAATAATTAATCTAGAAAGCTTTATAGAAATCCTCGAAAACTATATTTATTACTATTCTATAATACTAATTAGATTGAAGATTAAAATCTCTAAAACTATATTTTAAAGTATTTTCCTTAATATAATAATATAAAGATTATATATAAGAAATATATAATAGTTAAAAGTTTTTTAGAAGATTATATCTAATATTTATATTTAAAAGGTTATTCTAATAATAAATATATATTTTAGAAGTAGATTAAACTTTATAAATCTTAAACTAATCTAAGTCTCTATGTATTTTAGAAATATTAATTTTAATATTATATTAACATTTATATTATCTTTTTTTTTTAATATAGATTCATTCCTACTTTACTTTAAAAATTTTAATAATAAGATTTAATAAAAAGAAATATTATTACTTATAAAGAAATATAATAAATATTTATAGTTTTTAGTCTATAAAAACTTCCAAAGGAAAAATATTCATTTCCCTATAAAAATAGAAATATAATAATTCTATAAGAAATTTAACTATCCTAGTATCTATAATTTTAATAATATTCTTTATAAAATAAACTAGATTATAATTAGTAATATAATTAAGATAATTATAAAAAACTACTATTAATAGTAAGAAGATAATAAAATACTTTATAAATTTAAATTTCGCTTTAAGGATAACTATAAGTTTAATATAAAGATTATTACTAATTTTATATTCTTCAATAGTAAAATACGTATATTATATATAGTTAAAATATTAATAGTAGTTATAGAGCTTTATATTATTACTTTTTTAACCTTAATAGGTAGTATTATATGATGTATAGTAAATAATTTATATAATAAAAAAATATCTTAGTATATACTATAGTTTATATATATCTCTATAAATAAATATAATTTAAAACCCTTAGTAGTATAATTATTAGTAAAGATTTAGGTTTAATCTAGAAATATATAAAAACTTAAAGATAATAGGATACTAATTAGATATTCAAATCTATTAATATAAGCTTTATAATAATAGATTTAGAAAGTAATAACTTAATATATTAGTAGTAGTTATTTAGTATAAAATATATTATAATAGTAGTTATAATATTAATTTAAACTAGTTGAGTATTAATAATACTATAAACATATTTTAATATTATTAATTATAAATATAAAAGAGAATAATAGATTACGATAGACTAACTAATTATCTTTTAAAATATAAGTTGATATTTATCTTCGATATTTCTAAGTTAATAGCTATTTTTTAATAGGAATACTAATAAAAGAGTAATTATTATATATCTATAAGAAATATACTTATAATAATACTACTAATAATTATAATAATAATAAGAATACTTTAGCTAATATCTATTACTATACTTAATCCTTATAACTTTAATATAAATATGAATTTTATAAAAGTTTTTAATAACTATAAAAACTATAACTATTTTTATAAAAACCTAAAAAAGTAAGTTTTATATAAAAATAATCTATTATTTTTTCTAGTTTTTGAAACATAGTTATAACTATATTTAACTTTAATATATTATTAGAGAATAAAGCTATTAGTAGAACTAAATAAATAAGATTAGAGTAAATTAAAAGTATTTTATAACCATAAAGTTTCTAAGAAATATTTCTATAATAGATATATAATATATATTAAGTTTATATTATTTTAATATAGATTAGAATCTCCAAGATAGAGTTTTTATTATTATTAAATATACTTTTATTACTAAAAGCTCTAGCTAAGAAATTAATAATATAAATATTAAAATTAAAGTTATACTAATTAAAGTTTATTATAATATTAGTAAGATTAAATAATACTATATTCCTATATAGAATACTTATAAGATTATAAATAATAGAATACTAGATATGTTAAGAAAAGAAATTTTTAAAATATAATTAAAGTAATAAATAATTCTAGTAATCTTAATAACTTTATAATAATTCTACTTATTTTTAAAATATACTTATTAAGGTTATATTAAAAGTCTTTAATATATTTAAAGTTATATACTTCTTAGGAATCCTTTAAAAAAAGCTATACTTAGTAGTTAGTTTTTACTTTATTTACTTTATAGATATTACTAGTTCTTAGGAATTATAGAGACTACAGAGGAAACCTTAAATAATAAGATATAGTTAGTTAATATAATAAATAATAAATAGGGAAAATATAAACTTATCTATTATAATTATTCTTTAAGGATTATTATTATATAATACTAATACTAGCTAGTTAATAATAGCTACTACTAGCTATTACTATTAATAGTTACTAGCTATTAATATTAATAGTTATTAGTAGGTACTAATAATTAGTAGTAGTTACTATATATAGTTTATATAATCGGAAAGTATATATATATCTACTAGTTATACTTATTTACTATAAACTTCGAACCTATTACTCTTATTATAATAGTAAAAGCTAGCTAGATATGAAACTACTATATTAAGTAGGAATTAAAATATACTTATACTTTAATATATTACTATTATTATTATTATTATTGCTATTATTATTATTAGATATAATAAGATATATTATAATTATCTAAGAAGTAATAGAAGAAATATATAAAGTTTATATATAAAGAAAAGACTAATAGCTTACTTTCTACTATAATTATTAGTAGATATATTACTCCTTATAACATAGTTTTAATTTTCCTACTTATTTACTAATTATTATAGCTAGTTCCTAGTTATTCTAAAACTTAACCCCTTATAACTATAATAGCTAGTATACTTACTTTATATTAACCTTTTTATATATAATAAATAACTAATAATTCTTTTTATAATAATTTTATACTTCTATACTCTTATACTTTTTTACTCTTATACTTTTATAGCTATATATAATTTAAATATCTTAAGATATTTAATTACTCTTAATCAGAAGTATTCTATTTAGATATTTATTATAATCTTGATATCTATAATTTTAATATTTCTACTAAGTATTACTGACCCCTAAGATAGGATTTTATACTAATAATATAAGAGTTCTCTACTACTAATATAAACTAATTTATAATTTCTATATAAATATAGTAAGATTTAACTTATTCTTATAAATAAATAATCTTAATATATTAACATAAGAATAAGTATAGTATTAAGTTAGTTATATAGTTTTACTAGTTTATATAATATTTAATTATTCTATTTATAGATATTGAAGTATTCTATTCTAGTTTAAATAAAATATATATTTTTATAGTTTATATTAAACTATATATTATATTATTTATTTATTATTGTTATAAGTTTAGTAATATTTAAATTATCTTTGAATTATTATTAATTAGTTAGGGGGAACTAATAGTTCGTTTTCTATTATAACTATTAGTAAATATATTATTCCCTAAAATATAATTTTAGCTTTTTATCACCTACTAACTATTATAGCTAACTTTTAGTTAATCTAAAGCTAAACTTTTTATAGTTATAGTAACTAGTATACTTACCTTATAATGATTCTTTTAATAATAAAAAACTAATAACTCCTTCTGCGATAACCTTATACTTTTATACTTTTACGTCTTTATAGCTACTAATATATAATTCGAATATCTTAAGATATTTAATTATTACTAATTCTAAATATTCTATTTAAATATTTATTATAACTTTAAAATCCGCGACTTTAATTTCCCTATTATAGACTAAATTTTACTTATTTCTAAAATAAGATTTTGTACTATTAATGTAAAAGTTCTCTACTACTAATATAAACTAATTTATAATTTCTATTTAAGTATAATAAAACTTAGCCTATTCTTATTAGTAAATAATTTTGATATATTAATTAAGTATAGCTAATATATAAATAATACTTATATAGATATAAATACTTCTAATATAGCTAGATAGTTTTTAAAACCCCTATAATTATAGTATTATAATACTCTAAAGTATCTAGTAACTAGTATTATAGTAAAGTATTAATATTAANGAAAAGGAATTAGAACTTTCCCCTAATACTATTACTACCCTCCTAGAATTTACTTATATAATCCTTTTCTTTAAAAGAAGTTTTTCTTTTTCCCTAACAAATTTTAAATAAAAGAAAAGAGTATAATATTTAGGTTTATTAGATAAAGGGAAAATCAAAGATTAATTAGGATTATTTTAAGATCAATAAGTAGAAGTAATACTTAGTTTATTCTTATTTAGACTTTAAAGTCTAGTAAGTAATAGAGATTTTTTTTATCACTAGAAAATTAAGGGGGAACTAGGATTCTTAAGATTTTATAGTTTATTTAAACTATATTTACTTAGATCTTAATATCTAGTCTTAAGTTATTACCTAGTTATAGCTTTTCTAGTAGAAAGATATTAAGAGGTTTATTATTTCTTTCTTATAATTTAAAAACATTTTTATAGATACTAGAAGTTATAGTTAGCCTAATATAATCTAGATCTTTTTACTAGAGATTATACTAGTTTTCTATTTACAAAAAGCTTTTATTATAGTTAAACTTCTTATTGTTTATAATTAGTAATTTTTAAAAGTATAAGATATTACTTATAAGATAGAATATATGAAAATACTATTAACCTAGTAGGCTTTAGTTACTTGTCTTCTTATATTAAAAGATTAGGATAGAGATATAATAGTAACTGGGGTTATATATAAGTAGTATTACTACTACGGGTTTTCTAGTTTTACTAGTTCTACTAAAAGAGCTTTTCTATTATAAAAGGATATATATAAGTATTATAATTATTATAAAAGAAGCTATATTACTAGGAATTATAGTAATACTAGTATAATAAAAAAGAAAACAAAAACTAAAAATTACTAAGGTAGAACTTTAGAAACTAAGAGATTTAGAAGATAATATTGGTTTTCTTTTTAGTAAAAAAGAAGATACGGGAAAAGAGTAAATTTAATATAAAATTAAGTATTAGAGTTTATAATAGTAGACTCTTAGGAATAGAAGAGATAGTAGAAATAAGAAAGTAGTAAATAGTTAGCTACTATCTAGATAAAAATAAATAAAAGTTATATTATTAGTATTCTAGTAAATACTAGTTATAATACTTATACTATTATTAATATATTCTTTATGAAGAAATTATGGTAGTTGTATTGAAGGTCTCTGATCTATTTAAAGTCATATGCCTCTCCGGGACCTTTTAAAAGTAGTTATACCTAGTTATTAGCTCTTGCTTTATTTACCCTATAAATACTACTAGTACTAAAGAACTATTTAAACAGAGGAAACCTCAAATAGTAAACACGGTTAGTTAATATAATAGTTAACAAATAGGGAAAGTATAGGCTTATCCGTCGCAGTTACTCTTTAAGGATTATAGTTATATAATACTAGATACTAGCTAGCTAGTAGTAGCTATTACTAGCTATTACTATTAATAATTACTAGCTATTAACGTTAATAGCTATTAGTTAGTACTAATAGTTAGTAGTAGTTACTATATAGTTTACGTAATTAGAAGGTATATATATACTTACTAGTCGCGCTTACCTACTATAGGATTCGAACCTATTACTCTTACCATAATAGTAAGAGCCAGCCAGACGTTAAACTACTACATCAAGCGGGAATATAAAGAAATTATATTTATTATTTATTAATATAATAAAGAAAAAGATAAGGGGTTATATAGAAGATAGATTATTATTTAGTAGTATTTTAGGGGTTATTAAGTTATCCCTACAAATAAGAAGGTATATATAAGGAATCTATACTTATATTATAAAAGGATTATTATTAAAGTTATATTTTAGGTAACTTTAGATGGAAAATAATTATATTATATATAATACTAATACTTAGTAGATAAAGTATAATAAAAGAGGAATTATAGTATACTTAGAATACTAGGAAGAATTTACTAGAATCTACGAGATTTAGTTAGTATATTTTTTAAATATAAATTCCTTTTTAATTATATATTAGAAGATTACTAAGAAATAAGGGTTAATACTAGAAGCTTACTAAGTAAAATTTATTAGCTTTAAAGATATCAAGAAAGCTTTACTATTTAAAGCTTTAATTAATCCGAGTAAATATATCCTAGTAAATATATTTAAAGAATTCCTAGACCTATTTAACCTAGAGAGAACTTATTAGATATTTATTAGAAAGGAATTATTGGATTATATAATTTTACTAATATTTAATAAAGATAGGAATAATTCTCCCTTACCTTAAAGCTTTTTTTATAGTATATTATAATAGGAGTTACTAGTATTTAAGAAAATGTTAGAAGATTTCTTAAATAAGGAGTTTATTAAAACTAGTAAATTAATTCCTAAGGTATCTATTCTTTTTATTAGGAAGCTTAGTAGAGGTATTAGGTTTTATATAGATTATAGAGCTTTAAATATATTTATATAGAAAAATAGATACTTTTTACCCTTTATCTTAGAAACTTTCTAGAGGGTGACTAGTATTTATTAGTTTACGAAACTTAATATTATTATAGTTTTCTATAAAATATAGATTAAAAATAAAGATTAGGAAAAAATAGTATTTTATACTTGGTATAGTTTTTTCAAGTAGACTATTTACTTTTTTAGGTTTACTAGTACCCTAGTAATATTCTAGTAGTATATTAATAAGATATTATATAAGTTCCTAGATAATTTCATTATAGTATATATGAATAATATCTTAATCTATACCATAGGATTAAAAAAATCATAAAGTTTAAGTATAGAGAGTATTCTATTATTTTATTAATATTAAATTATTTCTAGATTTGAAGAAATATAAGTTCTTAGTAGCAATAGTAAAATATATAAGGTTTATTCTAATAGTAAGGAAAAGTATTTTTTATAACTTTTTTAAGTTAGTTATAACTAGGGACTAGTTCCCCCTAGGTTTATGAAAGGAATTTAAAGTTTCTTAGGATTTAATAATTATTATAAGCATTTTACTTTTAAGTATAGTAAGATTATAGAACTATTAACCTACTTAACCTAGAAGGATTTCCTTTTTTAGTAAAGAGTAGAGTAAAAATTACTTTTATTAAATTTAAGTATTTCTTTATAGAAAAACTAGTATTTTATATATTCAACTTTAAAGTTATTATTACTATAGAGACTAATTATTCTAGGTTTATATTAAGAAGAAATCTAATTTAAGAAAATAGTATAAGTATGGCTTATTTGGTAGTTTTTTATTCCTAATAACTATCCCTTATAAAATATAATTCTTTAATTTATAATAAAGAACTAGTAGTAGTATTAATATATTTATAAATTTAAAAAACTAAATTTTTGATTATTAAACAATTTAAGGTTTTTTCACATTATGAAAAACTTAAGTATTTTATAAATAAATAGTAGTTTACTAAGAAGTAGAATTAGTATATAGAGGAGTTATTTTAAGTTAATTTCTATATCAAATATTATTTCAGGTTTTAAGTAATAATCCTAGATATTTTATTAACAATATATAAAATATACTTATAAGAAAATATAATAAGAAATTATAGGAATAAGTTATTTAAATTATCCTTAATAATATACAATTTTAAAGTTTTTAAGTAAAAAGAATTAAATTAGAAGAATTATTAGTTTTTAATAAGAAACCTAATTTCGAGGAATTTTAAATCAATATTATAAGGAAAGATATAATATTCAAAAAAGCTAAAGTAACTATCTAGTAAAAAGGATATAGTTTCCCCTTTAATATATACTTAAAAATTTAGATCTCTAGAAATTAACTAGATAATTTTAAATATTTAATATTTTAAAAGAAAATGAAAATATCTAGAAATAATAATAAAGATAGCTTTTTTAATAAACTAGAAATAAAGCTAATTTAAGAATTATATAACTCTACTATTACTAGTTATTTAAAGAAGAATAGTATATTTAAAATTATAAACAAGAAGTTTTTCTAGCTAGGTTAGTTATAGATTATAAAGAGATTTATATAGAACTATAATATCTATAGTAGTATATATATCTAGAAGTAAATAAAAAGGGGTTTTTTGAAGTTTCTCCTAGTATTTAACTAGTTATACTCTAATTTATTAATAGATTTTATTACTAGTCTCTTACTAACCAGAAAAAAGGATAGCTAGTATTTTTAGGTTATTATTAATAAGCTAAGTAAATTAGTAATACTTAAAGAAATAGATATTATAGAAATTAAAGTATATATTTAGTAGTTCTTTAACTATTACTATAAATTCTATAAAATACTATAGTTTATTATTAGTAATTATGATTTAAACTAGGTAAATAAGTTCTAGAAGGAGTTTTACTATTTAATAAAAGTAATATAATTACTTAGTACTAGTTATTACTTTTAAACTAATAGGAGAATAGAATACTAGAATTAAGAGATTTAAGTTATATTATAAGTATATATATACTAGTCTTAGGATAACTAGGAGAACTTACTATTTACTATATAGTTTATTTTATAGAATAGGTATAATTCGAGTATTAGGGTTATACTATTTTTTATAGAATATAATTATTATATTAAATTTATATTTACTATTAAAAATATAAAAGGAGTAATATCTAAAAGAAAAACTACTACTTAACTACTAGTTAATAGGATAAAAGATATTATAGGATTTATCTAAATTAAGATTATAGTAGTCTAGTAGTAAAATAAAGATTTAATTAATAAGTACTAGTACTCCGCGGATAAGTACTAAATAAGTAATAGAATATAATTAAATATCTCGAATTATAAATACGAAACTAGACTAGTTATATTATAAATATAAAGTTATAAAAGTTATTATATTATATATGATTAAGTTAAATATATTAGGGATAGTTTATCCTAAGTTTTGTATTAATTTCTTCTAGAGAATAATTAGTAACCTTTTATTTAGCTAAGAAATTATTCACTTATAACTACTATTTATAGTTAGTAATAATAGTAAGATAGAATAGGACATTAAAGATATTCTAGTAATAAAGTAATACTAAGTAGGTAAAAAGTAGTAATAATAGGTTTTTATTAAATAGAGGGGATTTATAGATATTATATAGGAAATAATAGATATAATATAGGAGATAGAGGTATTAGATTAGTATAAAGTATATTTAGGTTAATTAATAATTATAATAGAGATTTTAAAAAAATAGCTTTAGTATACTACTAGTAAGGAAAGAAGTAATATTATAAATTATACTTAGTTAGGTAATTCTAGTTTTATTTAAGTCCTAATAAATATACCTAAAAGGTTAAGTATTAGTAAACTACTAGTAAGCCCCTAGTACTATTCCTAAATAGACTTTTTACGTTTTTTATAAGAACTTCTATTTTACTCTTTAGTTCTAAATAAATAGTATCTATACTCCCTATAGCTGAATTATAGCTTAGGCCTAGCTTTTCGTAAATTTAACCTTAAATAGCTTTTTTAAAATATTTTATTTATAGTATTTCTTGTTTTACTATACTTAATAACTATAGATATAAGTTTGTTTTTAGTAAAGTAATAGGGTTCAATAAAGATTTAAAATATACTATTATATATACTAATATAAATACTATTTATATTAATCCTCTTTGATTGTTTATAGTAATATCTGATTGTTTTAGATATTTGGAAATGTATTATATAATATAACTATTACTAATATCAATTCCACTTATAATTTAAATAATAGTTTTATAATTGTTTATATTTCTATGTTTTAAGCAATTAATTCCTTTCTAGTATATTTATTTATTCTGACTAACTTTCTAGTATAAAGAAATAGCTTAAGATTAGTCCTTTAATCTATTACTTATTCTGTATAATTAGTTTCTCTATTAAGTATTATTACTATTCTTTTAATTCTTTATTAAGCCTTATAGATTAAAAAGCCTTGCTACCTTTCTTACTTATCCCTTAAAAACTATTATTACGTAAGACACTAAATCATGAATTTCTTTAAGTATTAAAAATATAAAGAATGAACTTGAAAGTTTATCTTTAATAATATATATCTAGGAATTACTTATATATACCCTAAGAGAGTTAAATCAATTCTATGTAATATAATAAAGTAGATATTTGAAATATAAGTCTAAAGTTTATTTAGAGACAACTTATGAAGAGTAAATTTCTATAATAAACGTTATTTAGTCATTTGCATTTTATAATCTTTATCCTTTAAGAATTAAGACCTAAGTACTTAAGAATATTCTATCTACAATATTGTGCTTACAAGTATTATAGATATGTATTGTTAGACTCGATTTCTAAAAAAGCTATTTTATAATATAATTAACAGAATAATGTATTTAAAGATTCTAGGATAATATTTAAGTTATTTGAATAAATTGTAAAATAGTTTAAAACTAAATTATATTCAAAGAGAAATAAGATTATACTTTCTGAGTAATTATTTCATTATAGTAGAATAGTTAATTAAACTAAATCTAAGAATATAATCTAGATTTATATATTAGATTTTAGTCTTATTAAGAAATAGAATCTCTAAAAGAATATTCGTATAGAAGCCTTTAATACAAGTAATATTATTTAATCTTAGATCTTGTATATTTCGTCTTTTTAGACTACTAAGAATATTTTTAATACTTCTTTTAGTTTATTACAATATAAAGAAATAAGCTAATCTATATTAAACTACATTTATATTTTTATTTAAACTAAAAGATCCCTTTTAAAAAAAGCTATTCAATGAATAATAGAAACTGTTTTACAACTATTAAAGATTATACGTTTTAAAAATAAATAAAGCTTTTACGTAGTTAAGAGGATTCTTGAGGGGATTATAGCTAATCTTTTAAGAAACCTAAAGTTAATAGTCATATATATTAAATTGGAGAAATAGTAATCACTTAAGATTTACTATTTAAAAGAATTATGTTAATTTTAAAGATATCTTAAAATGCTTCCTTAGTTCTATTAGTATATTCCTTAGAGTTTAGCTATTATTCTTTAACTAATTTCTAATATAGAATATATAATGCTAAGTTATTTACTTCATTCATAATACTATCTTAAACAGTAATTATAATTAGAATATTTAGGAATCTAATATATAGAATTATAATAGTAAATTTGACTTATTTATAATCCTCCAAAAAGTATAGGTCATTTCTGAAATTATATACGTATTTTGATTTCAACTAAGATATACTGTTTAACTTTCTTAGAAAAGTAATAAATATAAATAATAGTTTACTATAGTGTTTTATAAAGCTTTTATTAATATAAAATAAAATAGAGAAGACTTCATTACATTTAACTAGACTATTAATTCTTAGGTTTAGAATTTCTCTTTGAATATTATTTTAACATTGAATTATGG
Source organism: Colletotrichum trifolii (assembly GCA_004367215.1). Taxonomy (NCBI): domain Eukaryota; kingdom Fungi; phylum Ascomycota; class Sordariomycetes; order Glomerellales; family Glomerellaceae; genus Colletotrichum; species Colletotrichum trifolii. Next base: position 12,452 of record RYZW01002076.1, read on the forward strand.
TTTAATTAGGTAAAGGATATTTATTAAATATATAAAGTTAGTTTCTGATTATAAAGATTCCCTAGATTTGAGGAGTCTAATATATAATACCTTAGAAATAAATAAGATACTATTCATTATACTATACCTAACCAGAAGTATTTAAGTTAGTTTTCTTAGGGACCTTCTTATATTGTATTCTAATTCATTATTATATAATTAGATTATTCTCAATAGATTCATATTTTAGAATTCATAAAAAAGCTTAAAAAGAGATATCATTATTATTAAGAGATTTCATTTAAATAAATATTAGAAAGTTATTATTAATAGTAATATTAGGCTATATTTAAATTATATTATAATATCTCTTTATTCTTTTATATTTATATCTCTAAACTATTGAAGATTTCAAATCTACTATATATTAATTAAACATACCCTTAGGTCTATGAGTAAAAACATTAATATTTAAAATTATTTATTAAATAATATTTTCTTAGTTAAGCTATTTACTAAAATTGAATAGATTGATTAGTTTTAAAATATTTAGATTAGGTTCTATTTTTAGATTAAGATACTTCAAGATATCTTAACTAGTTATATAGAATTATCATATAATATATTAATAGTTAAAAATAGAGCTATTAACCAGTTGTACTATTATGTTAAAGGTACTACTAGTTAAGTATATCAATCTTTAGTAGTTTATTAAAGAACTAATGGGATTAATTAAAAAGAATTTCTTTTTCATTTATTAATTAAAAACAGTTTAAAGATAATTTAAATATTACTAGATTAATAATTAAAATAAAAGTATAATATGATATAATAGCTTAATATAAAGTATTAAAAAGTATATAATATTTAAACTAGAATAAAATACTGAAATATATATAAATAAAATACTTAGGTTTTATATAAACTAGTATAAGTATATACTAGACTTGATACTATACCTATTCTTAAAGAAGGATAATTATTATATAGTTATATTGAAGGTCTTTATTCTATTTAAAGTAATATATTTCTCGGGAACCCTATAAAAGGAACTTTACCTAATAGCTAGCTCTTATTTTATATATTTACTAGCTATTACTAGTTCTAAAGAACTATTTAAATAGAAGAAGCCTGAAGTAGTAAAATATAGTTAGTTAATATAATAGCTAATAAATATAGAAAGTATATATATAAAAAGAAAGTATAAGCTTATATTTGTTAGAATCATAATTACGTAATATCAATACTAGCTAGCTAGTAATACTTATTACTAGCTAGTAACGTTAATAATTACTAGCTATTAATATTAATAGCTACTAGTAAAAGCTAATAGTAAGTAGTAGTTACTATACAGTTTACGTAACTAGTAGAAATACTAGTTATAGTTACTTACTATAGGATTCGAACCTATTACTCTTACTATAAAACGGTAAAAGCTAGTTGGATGTTAAACTACTATATTAAGCGGGTTAAAAAGATAATTATATTTTCATTTTTCTAAGTCATTAGTTATGTACTATTTTAATTATAAATACTTAACAATACTTTAGTATTTCTAAATAATATAACTTATAGGATTGGTTTATTTTCTTTACATTTCAATTAGGAGTTATATTCTATAATATGTATTATGGTTAAAGAATAGTAGAAAATAGTACTAGTATTTGATTTCTATAAAAGAAGTATTATTATTATACTTGAACTATTATACAAGGAATTTACTAAACAAAGGTTAAGAGTATTATCATCAATAGTATTGTAGGAGCTAGCTAATATAAGTTTATTTTTATAAAGATCATAAGTATTTTAAGTTTTATACTATGAATAAAGTTCAAAATAAAGATACTAATAAAGAATATAAGAAGTTAAGATTCATAAGCCAAGGGGTTAGAGATAACGGTAAGTTTGATATATTAATATAATTGCTAATAATCTAATAAAATAGTTAATAATTAACTTTACTTATAGTTTTAATTTTCTTCTTGTTTAATAATATAACAATGTAGTTTTATAATATTATATAAGCTTATATCTTAGCTAGAATAGAGGTTATAAATTATATCAATATTAAACTACTGTAATATTTTGCAGAATAGTTCTTTCTAGGTCTTATTATAATCATTATTAAACTCTTAGATAGGTTTACTATAACTAGTATTCACTAGTAAGTAATCTTTTTTGAATATTATAAAAAGTAGTTATAAATAGGGATATTAATATATAATGTATAATTCTTCTTTTCTATTTTGAAAATAGTATTCTTAGCTTTATAGGTATAAAAGCGAATCACATTTTCAGCTTCTTAGATATTATTTTCTTATGTTATAAAACTAAAAAATTCTCAAAGGTTTTATATAAAACTAAACCTAATATCGTTTTCTTAATAGTAATTCTACTAGTATATAATAGTGATATCTTATCTTTTAATAGCAATACCTTCTATTTATACTATAAGATCTAAGGGTAAAAA
>RYZW01002079.1:0-14864 GCA_004367215.1 Colletotrichum trifolii
TAATGAATAAATAATATAGTATATAGTTAAAAAATAAGTTATTAAAAAAGTATACTTTTTTCTTACTAGAATAAAGCGTCTAAATACGCTTAAATAGAATAGTAATATTTTATATAAGCTACCTAAGTTATATAGTAGCTAGTAGAGTCGTATAGTAATTTTAGTACTATACGTATTCTTATATTATATTATTTATTAAGAAATAAAATCCTTTTTAATAGAAGTAAATTATTATTTTTTGAATAATTTAGAAGATTAGCTCCTATTAATGTATATAAATAATTATCAATTAGTTTATTTCTATTCCGTACTTATTTATTAATATTTTACTACATCTAATAATAGTAAGCTATTATAATTACTTAGCTAGACTAAAAGCTAATATTATCTGAATATTATTCAAATTAATATTAAAAACTAGAATCTAACTTACTAGCTAGATATTATACTATATATTATAGATAGATGTGCTTAACGTTATCTATATAGTTAATTTAACCATATTCTATGTTAACTATCTTTTAAGAATATACTTAGAAGCTGAGAGATTTAAATTATTATTAATATTTGGAGAAAATGTAAAGATACTAAGAATCTCTATAATATCTAATATTTCTTTAAATAATCAATTAAACTTGTTTTATATAATCTTATATATAATTTTACTATTATTCCACTCTTATATGAGTCTTATACTAATGTTTATTAACCATATTACCTTCTTAATATTTTCTCTATATATCAATACTGAAAATAATAAGCTATTACCAATCACCAATTTAAATAAAACATATTTATATTATTTTCAATTCTAATTAGAAATGATAAATATTATAAGATTTTATATATGAAATATACATCTTCCTTATACATTTCTTATACTGCCTATAATAAAGTTAATGAAGACTAATATAAAGTAGCTAGAAATATAGATATTATAATAATAATTATATCAAGAGTTTTTGATCTACTGAAAGTTGTAAGCTTCTTGAGACCCTTTAAAGAATGCTCTACCCGGTAGTTAACTCTTGCTTTATATATCTAATAGATAATACTAAAGCTTGGAAACTATTTAAATAGAAAGAACTTCAGGCAACAATGAAATAATTAATCAATATGATAGTATTAATTACGCCATATTATAAGATATATAGTAACTATATATATTACTACATATATAGTAGTATACCCTCTATACCCCCTAGTAATAAATACTGAATACTTAGTACTAGCTATAGTTTAATATATAGTAATTAGTAAATAATTATAATATTAAAGATCTAAAGATTTATATAGCACTATATGTAATATAATATGATAATAATAATAATAAGTAACTGGAAATCTACTTTATATCTATATAGTAAGATTATATATAATATATATAATTGTCTAGATCATATAAGATTAATTGATAATTAATCTTTCTATTACTATTATGTTATTAATTAGTAAAGCTAATGATAAAAGAAGTAATAATTATAAGGTTCTATACTTATAATCCATATAGTAGTTATATTAAAGGTCTTTAATCTATTTAAAGTTATATGCCTCTCGGGAACTTTTCAAAGAAAGCTATACTTAGCAGTCAGCTTTTACCTTATATATTCTATAGATAATACTAGGGCTAAGGAACTGTTCAAGTAGAGGAAACCATATTTATTAGTAATATAATTAGTTAATATAATAGGAAATAGATACGAAAAATATATATACGCTTATATTTATCGTAGTTATTCTTTAAGAGTTATAGATAACTACATACTACTAATACTAGCTAGCTAGCAGCGCCTATTACTAGATATTAATAATTACTAACTAATTATAGCTATTAGCAAGATTTAATAGTTAGTTTAAGTGGTTACTATACTTAGTTTATATAACTAGAAAGTATTAACTACTAGTCGCGCTTACCCGGATTCGAACCTACTCCTTTTACTATAAAATAGTAAAAGCTAGCTAGACGTTAAACTACTACGTTAAGCGGGAACTTAAAATGTATATAAAATAAGAGATTATGAGATTTATTAGTTAGATATCTCACACTATTTGTTACTTTGAAACTCTACTAAAAGCCTCTAAACTATATACTAATCTCTTAAAGAGACTATTATTAAAACTTAATTTCATCAATACTTACTATAATTGAAATTAATCTAGGGTATTTTATATAGTAATACTAAAGTTTAAGTTAATAAGCTTTCACTATTTACTAATTAGAGAATATACGATAAGTATAATAATCCTTTTAAGACACTACTAGATTTCTATAATACTAGGAATTATAACATCCCTAACTTCCTACTCTTAAAAGACTTATATAGTTTCTTAGAAATATATCTTTTTCTTCTTTTTATATAAGTCTAGCTAAAAATAATAATTCTATTATATTCTATTTAACTCTTAACCTTGGTAATAATATTAAATATTACTCTTGAAACTAAGAAATTATTCTCAAATACCCTTAATATTAGCAGAGTTATAATATTAAAAATGAATGTTATATTATCTATAAAACTTTTTTATTACTACTTTAAGCTCAGTATCTAAAATTATAGTAAATAAATATATTTCTGATTATGTTAAGATATTTAGCTTTCAAATAGTACTTCAAATATTCAAGTAATTCTGGCTTTAATTGAAGATTTAACTAGATAACTTATTATATTAAAAACTGCTTAAGAGATAATAAATAAAAAAGGTTATACATTCTTTATGAAGAAAATATGAATTCTTAAAATATTATAACAGAGAATTTCAAAGAGAATAGAAAAAGAACTTTAAAAGCTTTATATTAAAACTTATATATATCTAGAAAGCCTTGTTATTATTTCTATGTATAGATATAATACTCTATCTTTAACTAATTCATATATAGTATAGTATATCTAAATACTGACTAGACTTCTTTAGCTCTATAGTAATCTCTTAAAATCTCTATAATTAGGTATGAATAGCTATAAGTAACATCATATTAATCTACAAGAAACAATATATCTTAAATAGTAGAGATGATAACTAAAAGTATATTAATATTCAAGTTTAAACTGATTATATATACAATTACGCTTAAGAATACTTTTAAGACGCTATAGACTAGTATACTTGATAATCTATTTATAATTCTATTTCGTAGTAAGTATTTCTATTTATACTAGATAAGGTTTACCCCTTTTATCTATCTATGTATGACCATTTAGATAGGAAATACCATTAATATAATAAAATAGATTATCAATCTAGAATATATATTTTTAAAAGAAGGTATACTTTATTTAATAAATGTAAAATAAATCTTAATTCTAAAGTCTATTCGAAAATTGTATACTAAGCTTTTCTTATGGAGTATAAAAGTATTAATAGCCTGAATAATAACCTTAAGACTTCTCTAAGAAATACCAAGTATAATAATACTATTACATAATACTAAATAGAATATAACCTTGAAGATAATACTACTACTCCTTATAGCTATTTTTATAAAAGCCTAAAGAGACTAGTTTTATAAAAAGAACAACTTACTACTCTTTCTAACCTCTTGAGTTTGACTATAACTATATTTAACTTTCATATATTATCAGAAGATGAAGCCATTGGTAGTGCTGAAAGAATAGTAATGAGAAAGAATCAAATACTTTAAAGTAATATACGTAAAGATAATTTTGAATACTTTGAATATATCTTAGAAAAAGCTTATTAGATATGTAAAAAGTATGTATATTGAAGTCTGTTATAGAGATTATTATTAGCTTATAGTAGAGATGGCTAAAGATAGTAGTTTCGTAATAGACTAAGGTTAAATATATTATAATTTAAAGATTCAAAGTAACTTTAGCTATATCTATTAGTATAGGGTAGGTTAAGGAATAAATCCTAGCTAAGAGTTAAATGTTCTCTATATAAACCTTAAGACTTAGCTTTAACTTTATATTAGAATATTTTACTTTCTCTTAGGTTCTCTTCTCTATTAGGTCTATTATATTAATTATTACTACTCTAATATAATAACCTTTATAATCTAGTTACTTTTACTCTATACTTAGAATAGTATATAAGTTCTTCAAGTTATATATAAATTTAACTATACATTTTACCCAATAATCATATTTATACTAATACTAGCTTATAAGTAGTTAAAATAGTAATAAGATTACTTATTATTATAGATAATTCTACCCCTAGTTCTAATATGTAATTCTGTAGTAATAGAAGACTTTATGAAAATAACTTATATAGGGAAAACTTTATCTAGGTTAGGCTTAGTATATATAGCTAAACATAACTACTAAGGTTATCGGGTTAAGAACCTTTATAAACTTCTTGAAAATAGAGTAAAATAGAATACCTATAAGAGCTTGGTATTCCGTAATCTATTACTCTTCCGTGTCTTTTAATATGTTAGTATTTCTACGATGGAACTGTACCTTTGTAGTATATATCAGAACTTAACAATATTTTTCTAAATCTTGAATAATATAACTACTTTATTGAAATATATTTAAATATAACAGATACATTCCTCTAACTAAATTAACTATTTAATAATAAGAGAAATACCAAAAGATCAAGACTAATTATATTAAAGTTTGTTTATTAATAAGGTAGATAGATAATAGTAAAACTATTTGTTAAAAGGTAGGTAGGTATATAGCCTATATCTAGTAAAGTAATACTTTATATTAAAGGTATGTTCACTAGATATTCTTAGGGGAAGAGAAAATAGAATAGAATAAAAGAGTGAATAATAGTTATATTTAGTAAAAGAATATTAATATCAGCTAATCTAAATATATACTAAAAGATAGTATAGAAGCCTTCTTTTATAGTACTACGCTTAGTTCTAGAATATTCTAATTAGTAATCATTAGAATATTCGAGTAATACAGGCTTGCGATATACTTAGTTCTAGAATATTCTAATTAGTAATTATTAGAATATTCGAGTAATATAGGCTTACGTAAGTAATTACGAATCCTAAAGTTAATTACTAGTAAGTACCCTGTAAAAGAGTAGAGTAGAATATTCTAGACAATGTTTAATAGTAAGTTGAATATTACTATATGGTAAATACTTATAACCTAATATATTAATACCCCTTTTTACCTTATAGTAATAAAAGATAAATAAGTGAAAGAAGTGGGTAAAGTAATAGTAAAAATAACTATAGACCTTTAAGTACTATAGGTAATTATTCTATAGTATCCTACAAAAGAAATATAGTACTTGTTAGTTGTATTGAAGGTCTCCAATCTATTTAAAGTTATATGCCTCTCGGGACCCTTTAAAAGAAGCTATACCTAGTATATTAAACCCTGTAGATACTACTAGTTCTAAGGAACTATTTAATAGAGAAAGCTTTAAGTAGTAAATATAGTTAGTTAATATAATAGGTAATAAATAGGGAAAGTATAGGCCTATCTATTATAGTTACTCTTTAAGGATTATAGTTATATAATACTAATACTAGCTAGCTAGGTAGCTATTACTAGCTATTAATAGTCGCTAGAAAGCTTTAAGTAGTAAATATAGTTAGTTAATATAATAGGTAATAAATAGGGAAAGTATAGGCCTATCTATTATAGTTATTCTTTAAGGATCGTAATTATATAATACTAATACTAGCTAGCTAGTAGCAGCTATCGCTAGCTATTGATAGTCGCTAGCTATTAATAGCTATTAGTAGGGGCTAATAGCTAGTAGTAATTACTATATAGTTTACGTAATTGGAAAGTATATATATACTTACTAGTTATACTTACTTACTATAGGATTCGAACCTACTACTTTTACTGTAATAGTAAAAGCTAGCTAGACGTTAAACTACTACGTTAAGCGGGGAAGAAATATAATACTAAAAATAATCTAAAATATTTATAATAGGTATGATAATAATAGATCATTAAATATAGGCTAAAAGTGATAGTGAAACTACTAAGTATTTATAGTATTAATTAAGTTTATTAGTCTAAGAAATCTAGCGAATTTCAAGCTAAAAGAGGTTTAATTAAATTGTTAGTATATATTATGAAAGTCAAAAGATATTTAACTTCTATATTACTTAATAAAACTTCTTAGTAAGTAAATAAATAGTTAATAGTTATATATTTAGTATACTAGTAGTATTCTAGGTTATGAGCTAGAGCTAAAACTCTAGTATTATTAGTATAAATAGTTAGAAGCTTTATAGGAATATTTAGTTCTAAAGGTAAGCTTTATAATTATTCAGTTTTTTTAATAGTCTCTTAAAGACTATTAAATTTAGTTTTAGTAATAGATAAAACTACTTTAGATTATTTTCTCGATTTCTATAAAATGAAGCTATTGTTAATAGTTAATAAATAGTTTCTAGTAGATTTTCTAGTACTATAATAACTAGTTTAATCTAAGTTAGTATAGTTTATTAAACTTATAATAAGGCTTTTTTATAAGTAAGTATTAATTTAGTAGTAATAGATAGGTATCTAAATATACTTATAACTATTGTTAGTAGTTTTTTAGTAGGTTTATATAGAAACCTATTGATAAAAGTTACTAAATAAGTTAAATTAGGCCTAATTATAATTATAGTATATATAAGATTATCAATTAGGTACTAATACTACTATAGTAAATCCTTTTTAGGGTTATAATTACGATTTTCTTCTATAAGAGATAGAGTTTTTAAGACTTTAGGACTAAGAGGGAATTCAGAAGATTTTATAGTAATTGGATTATTTTTAGATAATAATTACTTAATATAGTAGGTTTAAGATGTTTATAGAATTCTTTAGGCTTAACTTTGAGTAATACTAAGTTTTAAAGAATAAGATATTTCCCTGAAGTTTTTTATATTAATAAAATCTTTCAGGGAAGATTTCAATTTCGTTATAATAGTTAGACTTTGTCTGAAAATAATAAAAGTATTTATATGAATAACTAGATAAATAAGATTATTAGGGCTACTATTATAATAAGTAGGTTTATTAGATTTTAAAAGTAAACATCTTAGATCTTTAAGAATTATCCGAATTTTCTTTTACTATTATCTAGGGCTCTATTTAAGTCTATAAAGAGTTTATAGTAGTAATAAAACCTGTTCTAAATTAGGGTTAAGTTCTATAATATTTAGATAAGGAAAGTTTTGAGAAATTTAATAAGAAGTAATTATGAGATTCTAATATAAATCTCTTCTTCTAAATTCCTATATAAAAAAGCTCTAATTATATTAATATAGTAGATTTCCTAGTTTTTAGTTATAACTATAGCTAAAAGGGCTCTAATAGTAACTAGATTAGAACTTATAGTAAAAGTCTAGAAATAATCTATACTATATTTTTACTAAAAGCCTTTAGTTACTAAATAAGCTTTATATTGATCAATAGTCCTATCTAGGTTAAACTTATACTTAAAACCCTATCTTATAGCTATAGGTTTCTTATGGAATTTTTATTTAAGAGCTATTTAGTAGGAATAGTTTTCAAAATTCTTCGATTAATCAGCTAGCTAATCTTAATATAGAGAGCTTTAAGCTAATTATCTCTTTTAGTACTATTTAGAGCTTATTTTAGTATCTGAAGCTCTAAATAAGTATTAAAAGTATAGAATATAGAAGACTATATAAGAAGTAAGGTTTCTATAATTACTTTAATAGGTTCTAGATCATGAAAACTAGAGTTTGAAACAGTAAAAAGTATTCCCCTCATTATAGTATTAATAAACTTAAAATAAGTTTTACTAACCAACTTAGATTTATAAAGTCTAGTTAATATAAAGATAAGAGTGATTTTAAAAGTACTTTTATAGGGTATAAATAAGCTTTTCTCTATAGAATCAGTGAATTTACTACTAATTCTTATATTTTTAGAAGGATAGTATACTAAAACCTTAATACTCATAGGCTCTAAAGCTTATAAGTTAGGCCTATTATTTCTTTTAAGGAAGAAATACACAAATAAAACCTACAAGGGGGTAACTAAAAGTCTTATTATAGCGGTTAAATTAACTTATTTAACTACTATAGATATAATAGTATTTTAAATATAGAGGGGTAGCCTTTTTAAAAGTAAAATAGTACGGGTTTTTTCGATTAAAAACCTATTAGTATGCTTTATAATACTATTCTTTTGGGGGTATAGAGTATTAAGGTTTCTATAATAATACCCCTTTTTAGTATAATTTTCTAAGAGTATAGGGTTGAATTCTCGGCTATTATTGCGGCGTAGGGCTTTGATAGTACCCTAGTTAAGCTTTATAGCATTCTAATGAAGCTATAATATAGCTAAAAATAACTTCTTTTTTAGCTGTAAAATCTATAGTTCTATAGAAGGTAAAGTAATTAGTATAGGGAATAGCGTAATTATTTCTACTATTACTAGTAGGATTTATTGTAATTAAATTAATATAGATTCGATAGAGTATTTAATTACTTTATTATTATAGTTGTATTAAAGGTATTTAATCTATTTAAAATTAATACTTCTCGGGAACCCTATAAAGGAAACTATACCTAATAGTTAGCTATTACTTTATTTATCTCCTAGATACTACTAGTTCTAAAGAACTATTAAAATAGAGGAAACTTTAAATAGTAAAATATAATTAGTTAATATAATAGCTAATAAATATAGAAAGTATAAAGGGGAAGTATAAGCCTATATCAATCATAGTTACTTATTATGGGATTGTAGTTATATAATACTAATACTAGCTAGCTAGTAATACCTATAACTAGCTATTAATAGTTACTAGCTATTAATATTAGTAGTCGCTAGCTATTAATGTTTAATATTTACTAGCTACTAATAGCTATTAGTAAGAATTAATAGCTGGTAGCGGTTACTATAAAGCTTACGTAATTGGAAAGTATATAGCTACCGGTTACGCTTACTAGGATTCGAACCTACTATCTTTACTATAACGGTAAAAGCTAGCTAGATATTAAACTACTACGTTAAGCAGGTTAGTTACTTTATTATAGTTAATTTCTAACTATTACTTAACTATTTTGCTTTTAGTATAGTTCAGATACTATAAATTAGCTTCTTTAAGCTAATTCATAAGTATCTTTTTTGTAATTTTAGCTGTTTTAGTTAAAATGAGATAACTAGGGTACTTTAGGCGACGATACTACTCTATAGTAGTAGTTAGTGCTTTTGTATTTATAGAGGTATTATTAACTATAAAGGCCTCGAAATCTGCTATAGAGCTTCTCGTAAATTAAGAAGAGTTCTGTAATCTAGTAGATAAGTTAAATAGAATTTCAGAAAGCTTTATATTATAATTAGTAGATACTATAGACCCTACTAAACTATAATTAGAATTATCTATAAATTTAGGCATTTTAGGTACTAGTATAATATTTATACTATATCTTTAGAAAGTTTCCTTCTATACTTTCTAAAAAGGCTGAGAATTATAGTAGCTTTTAGTAGGTAAAGGCTCTATAGTTTTTTTTAGCTATAAGTCAATAGAACTTTCACTATAGATTTAGAGCTCTAAATAGGTTATTTTTGGTGTCATATAGGATATTATCTTTAATATACCTATTTCTGTTATAGTATAATACTTTAGAAAAGATATCAATCGGAAATTCTAGAATATAAGAAGTATTAGTTAATTTCATAGTATTTATAGAACCCTATAGTAAATAGGTAGTTCTATAATACTTATACTAGAGGGATTTATAGGACTCCTACTAATAAATATAAAAGCTAGATTCTATAAAGTACCTATTTTAGTAAAAGACTGAGAACTATTAGCTATGTAAATAGTAAAGCCTATATTATAAAGCTAATAATCCTTATTAGGTTAAGGTACTATAGGCTTAGAAGGCTTTTTAGTACTTAATAAAGAATTTTCCTAATAAGTAGTACTTGTAAGTATTATAAGAGCTTTATTTATAGAACTTTTAAGCTCTATTTTAGTTATTATAACTAAAGATATAGTAGTTATAAAAGTTTTAGGGGTAGGCTTTTGTTAGCTTATAGAAAGCTTTGAATCTTTCGAATAAACTTTTGATAGGAATTCCTTCTTTTAGTACGCTTTTTAGTATTATAAGTAAAGCTTTTAAATCTATTCTTAGATTTCTCGGCTTTTCAGAAGGGTTAAGTATAGTATTCCTTCTAAAAGGTTTTTTGGTAAAGCTGTTTTATATGGAAGTCTTGATCTCCTTATTGTTTTTATCTGAAATATTAGTTATAAAAGCCTGAAAAGTAGGGGATTCTTTTAGTTTCAAATTAGACTTTTACTACTCTAATTATATAGGGAAAGAACGCTATAAGGCTACTATAAAAGTGGTTTTTTGGTTAATATTATTAGTATTAGTATTTATATTAGCTAACTTAGATAGGTAGCTTTTAAAAATACTAATAAATTCAGTAAAAGAACTAGAATTTTCGAAGTTCATTATATAAAATTCGAGATATAGCTATTAACGAAAAATAAGACTAGTACTTTTATAACTAGCTTTTAAAGTAAATATAACTATATAAAGGTCCTGAGATTTAAAAATAAGGCTTAAAAGGTCTACTATAATATTTTACCGAATAAGTAATAGAGCCTGAATTTTCTGTGATTCTAAAATAGCTTTATAGGTTTCCTTGTTTTTGAAAAGTCGAATAAATTTAGAAGTTTAGAATAGAGTTTTAAGGAGTAAAATTAAATAAACTAGTTTTCAGCCCTTATAAGTCTTTATTTTTCAGGTATTAAATAGCTTATAATAGCTTTAATAGAATTAGTTATAGCTATAAATATAGCGAAGTAAATAGCTAAAAGGCTCCGTAAATTACTAAGAGTTTAGCTAAAAATAAGCTTAAATACTACTCAATAGCTAAGTAGTAAAATACCGATAGAGATAATTAGTAAAAAGCTTAAATACTACTCGATAGCTAAGTAGTATTACTAATATAGTAAATTAGATTTTCAAATATTATAGACCTAAGCTTTAAGGCTTATATAGGATATTACTATTAAAGCTCTACACAACTACTATTTCTATAGTCTAGTAAAGAATTTTCACCTTAAATATAAACTTTTTAAATTTATTATAATACTATTAAAATACTACTAAAGTATCTCTTATAACTAGCTTCTAATATTAATAAACGTCCTACCTAAATTTAACTTAGCAGTAAATCATAAATAATAAAAGATATAGAAAATAGTAAAAGATAATAGTAGATATTACTACTCTAGAACCTATAATAGAAATTCCAATAAACTAACAATAGATTAACCTAGTAAAAGACGAAAACTAAACCCTCTAAAGTATCTTTATATAGTTCTAATAGGATTATAATATAACCCTATAAATACTATAAGTATCTTCTCTAAAGAAAAAACTACTCCTTATTAATATTCCTTTTAATAGTAATACTCTCTACTTTCCTATATAATAAATACCTATATAGTATAAGTTAGAAATTAATTAGGCTTTTATTAAGAGACCTAAAAACCTCTAGTAATACTTATAAACTAGCTTATTACCTAAAATCTAGATATAAATTAATAACTTTTATATAGCATAAAAACTATTGTATAATTAAAATATTAACATATTTCCATAATACTTTACTAAATACTATAAAAACCCCTACTATAATACTTAAACCCTCAAGAAAATTCACTTTTCTATCAGGAGCCTAAATAAATATTTACTAAATTCTTTATCAAATTTAAATCAAATATAAAACAAAAGAAAAGCTAATAGCTTACTTTCTACTGCAACTATTAGTAGATATATTACTTCCTAAAGTATAACTTCAACCCTCCTCCCCCCCTACTAACTACTATAGCTAGCTTTTAATTAATCTAGGACTAAACTCTTCGTAGCTATAGCTAGTATACTTACCTCGCATTAACTTTTTTAATAATAAATAACAAATAATTCCTTTTACGATAACTTTACACCTTTATACCTTTATACCTTTATAGCTATGTATAATTTGAATATCTCGAGATATCTAATTACTACTAACTATAAATACTCTATTCAAATTTTTTTTATAACCTCGATATCTATAACCTTAATATCCCTATTAACTAAGCTTTACTTACCCCTAAGACAAGACTTTATATTACTAGTATAAAGGTTCTCTACTACTAATATAAGTTAATTTATAATCTTTCTATAAATATAATCAGACTTAGTTTACTCTTATTAGTAAATAAGTTTAATATACTAAGTATAGCTAATATATAAATAATATTTATGTAGATATAAATACTTCTAGTATAGCTAGATAGTTTTTAAAACTCCTATAATTATAGTATCATAATATTCTAAAATATCTAGTAACTAATATTATAGTAAAGTATTAATACTAGAGTATTATTCAAATAATACTTAGTTACTAATATTATTAACTTAGAATAGTAACTTATAGGATAACTAAACAATTTCTTTTAAATTCCTATAAACTACTTTTTAATTATAATATTTAAATTAATTTTATTAAAACATAATCTAATATACTAATAACCTTAGTTATAATAGTTATAGTTAGATATCTCTATACTTATCTTATCATTCTTTTTTATAAGTAACTATATAGATTTCGAAGGAATTTTAGTTTTATCGTAGAACTTATAAAGAAATAATAGATTACGGAATACCTAGCTTTTATATCTTAAAATAAATACTCTATTTTATTCTATTTTTAAGAAATTTAAAAAGGTTCTTAACCCTATAACCTTAGTAATTACTTTTAACTATATATATTAAACCTTAATCTCGATAAAGCTCTCCCCAACTATTACTATGAGGTTCTTTATTATTATAGGGTTAAATATTAGAACTAGGGGTATAATTATCCATAATAATAAGTAATTTTATTACTATTTTAACTAGTTATAAACTAGTATTAGTATAAGTGCTATTATTAGGTAAAATTTAAAGTTAAATCTATATATAAAGTAAAAGGCTTAGATACTATTCTAAATACAGAATAGAAATAACTAACTATGAGATAAATAGAAGAATCCTGCTAAATTAGGAATATCTAGCTAAACTACCTCTAACTAGCTCTCTCCTCTTAAATTCAAATAATTACTATTAGCTATAATATTAGTTAAACAAACTACTATATTACCATCTAATACTACTATATAATTATAATAGATTTTAAAATCTTTAATATAGAATTGTAAAACTATTATGTAAGAATATATATAGTACTAAGGCTACTATGCGATTCTACTAGCTACTATTTAACTCTAGTAGCTTACATAAAATATAACTATTCTATTTAAGTATATTTAGATACTTTATTCTAGTTAGAAAAAAATATACTTTTTAATAACCTATTTTTAAACTATATTTTATATTATTTACTTATTATAGTTATAAGCCTAGTTATATTTAATTATTTCTAAACTACTTATAATTAATAAATATAAAAGAAATCCTTTTTAATCTATTTTATTAGTTCTTTAATTTATTATTTGAAAATAGTATATTTAACTACTAGTAACTTCAATATAATAGTTACGTTATCTAATAGCTCTAATTTTAACTATTAATATATTATACTTTATTTCTATATAACTAGCTAAGATATATAGTAATATATTAATCTAGATACTAAACTTATTTTTAATATTTTAAAAATATTTTATTTATTTAAATTTAATAAATANTTTAATATTTTAAAAATATTTAAATTATTTAAATTTAATAAATAGTTTAAATAAAAGAATACTACTTAAGAGAAAACTAAAAGTACTATCCCTTATATATTTATTATTCTAGGGGTTTTTAATTACTACTTAGTAAATCTTAAGTTTTAGGTAATTTAAGAATCTTACTATAAAGAGATTAAGAAATATTATAATATAATTTAGATATAGGTTAATATTACTATTAATAATAACGTTCTAATATTTACTTAAATAGAACTTCTTAATAATAATAATATATCCTTTTAAGTTCTTTTAATAATTCTGAAATATTAATATATTTGGAATAATTTAGTTATATAATAATAAATTAGAATTAAATATAAAAAAATCCTTAAGAAAACTAATTTAAATATTTCTAGTCTAATATAGTATAATAAGTAATATATTATTTATCTCTAAGTAATTATATATAATATCCTAGAGACCCAGGGAATTCTTATAATTAAAGAGTAGTTTTAAATATTTACTTAATATACTTTACCTAGTTAAATTATAATTTAGTATTAGAAAATCTTTAAAAGAAAAATTCTAAACTTTAATATTAGGATTCTAGTTAAATATAGAGAGATCTTTATAGCTATATTTTATACTAATATAAATTCGACTAAGAGTTATAGTAAAATACTAGCTATATTAATTATTCTCGTGGTAAAGTTAGATATAACTTAAGTTAAAAAAAAGTACTTAGATAAATCCAAGAGTTACCTATANCCTATACCCTCTAGAAAATTATAAATATATTAAATATACTATTACTAACTTATATACTAGATTCCCTAATATTTAAATATCTATTACTACTTAAAATAATAATATAGATAAAATAAATAACTCTAAGCTTTATATTCTATAATAGAAACTAGTTAAAAAAAGTTAGTTAAATATTAAGAAATATACTAGTAAAGCTAGGGAATTCTTTTTAGATACTATAAAAGTTAAATTAGCTCTTTTAACTAGTAAATCTAGTAATAGCTACTTTTCTAACCTAATATGTATTAGTATTAATCCTATTCTCTTTAAAAGGTTATCTAAAGTTCCTTTAGGGGTTTTCTTAACTATTTAAGGATTTTATATATTTTTAAAGAGTACTGTTTTTAATACTTATAAAATAGTCTATATTACTAATTTAATAGATCTTTAAAAAAAGGAATTTTTAAATTTAGTAAAAGAATAGATTTAGTTTAATATAGTTTAACTAACTTTCTTAT
>RYZW01002081.1:0-14183 GCA_004367215.1 Colletotrichum trifolii
TATACTAGATTCCTTAATATTTAAATATCTGTTACTATTTAAAATAGTATTATAAATAGGGTAAATAACTCTAAGTTCTATATTCTATAATAAAGACTAACTAAAAAAAGTTAGTTAAATACTAAAAAGTATACTAGTAAAACTAAAGAACTTCTTTTAGATATTATAAAAGCTAAATTAGCTTGTTTAACTAGTAAGTCTAATAATAGCTACCTTTCTAACCTAATATATATTAGTATTAATTTTACTCTCCTTAAAAGGTTATCCGAAGTTCTCCTAGGGGTTTTCTTAATTACTCGAGGACTTTATATATTTTTAAGGAATACTATTTTTAATAGCTATAAAGCTATCTATATTACTAATTTAATAGATTTCTTTGAAAAAAGATCTTTTAAGTTTAGTAAAAGAATAGATTTAGTTTAATATAGTTTAGCTAATTTTCCTATAATTAGATAAAGTAAGAGAATTATTAAGAATATCCTTAATAGTTTAAAGGGGAAGAATATACTTAATTTAATATTAGATAATATTACTTATATTAAAAACTTCTATACTAATATTATCTTAGAAGCTCTATTTCTTAATAAGACTAAGATCTAGTATATAGGACTAGACTATATTCTTAGGTTTAGTTTAATTAAATACTCTATTATTATAAAATAGTTATTTAGAAAGTATAATTTTATTTTCCTTAAATATAAACCTATTTTAAACTATCTTATAATCTATTTAAATACTTCTAATATTATCTCGGAATTACTAAATATTCTATTCTCTTAATTATACTTTAAAATAGTTTTCCCTAAACTAAAATCTAATAATACTTATATATAATACTTTTAAGTAAAATATCTAAAATAGACTACTGTTAAGTATTTAATCTTTAATACTTAAGGGGTAAAAATTATAAAACTAAAATAATTAGACTATTTATACTATATAATAGCTTATTCTTAATAGGTTATCTCTAGATAAACTTTAGAGTTATATTTAGTTTACCTATTTTATTATATTACTTAGGACCTATTCGATTTTCCTAAAATATATATAGGTAATTCCTAAGCTTTTATTATTAAGGATAAGTTTTCAGGCTTTTTCTTTTTATTTATACTACTTAATAAAACCTATAATTTAATCTTTTAAGTATTATTAACATTTGAAAAATAGGTAAAGAGATAAAAAAACTTTTCTATTTATAAGATTTAATAAAATATTAAGAGAATAGTAATAGTAATTAATAGAGAAACTAGTTACTAGAAATAAGTAATAGAATAAAAGATTAGTCTTGAACTATTTCCTTCTTATACTAAAAAACTAGTTAGAACAAGCAAGTATACTAGAAAAGAACTAATTACCCGAAGTATAAAAATACGAGAAATTATAGGATTACTACTTAAACTATAAATAGAATCAATTTAAATAATAGTTATACTATATAATATATCTCTAAATATTCAAAATAACTAGAAATTACTATATAAAATTAAAGAAACTTAATATAAATAGTACTTTTATTAGTAAATACTAGAGTATGTTCTAAGCTTTTATCGAGATTTATAATTTTACTAGGGATAGATTTACGCCCATAGTTATTAAGTATACCTACTTAAGAAATACTATGAATAAAGTATTTTAAAAAAGCTATTTAAAGTTAAACTAAAGAGATATATTAGATACCTAGTAAGCTATATTTTAAATACCTATAATTTATATAAAATCTAGATCTTTACCCTTTAGAGGGTTATTATTACTTAAAATATTAAATTTAACGAAATAAGATTTTATTCAAAATAGGATTCGCGTGAAGTACTTATAAAAGAAGTTATAAAACTACTAGTTAAGTTAATTATTAAAAAAAGAGGAAAACCCTATTTTTAAGATATTTAGAGATTTTAGAATAATAAAAATACCTAATAAGGAAACTTCTCTTCTATTAGCTATCTTATTAGTACTAGAAATAGCCTAAGATATTAAACTAAACCTAGAATAAGTCTCTAAAACTAATAAGAGAGGTTTAATAATACCTAAACTAATACTTAAACTAATAAAGCTAGTCTAGGTTTCTAATTAGGAATAACTAGATATAATAATCTTAGGTAAAAATTAGAATTTAGGAAATATACTAATAACTAGAGAACTAGATAGTATACTTAAAATAAAAGATCTAGCTAACTAAAAAAGGATACTTACTTCAACTAAAGATAGAAGGAACTATTTTAGGACTTTAGTTTAGCTAATTTAAAGTAAACTAAAACATAGTTCTAAACCTTAACTACTTAAATTAAAATCTTTAACTACCTAAAAACTAGGCTAATAATATAAAAATAAGTAATAATATTAATTAAAACTAGAAATTACTATTAATAACTATATACTACTCTTAAAAGAATATAATAGTAATATTCTATACCTTATAAAATATAGATAAAATAATTTCACTAGTATTTATTTACCTAATTAGTAGTAAAAGCTAGATAAAACTAGTCTTAACCTCTTAATAGTTTTCCTTATTATTCGAGATATAGTATTAAAAAAGAAAAATCCTTCTACTAAAATTCAAATATATCTTAATTAACTAGTAATACCTCTAAAGATTTAGAAAGATATTACTAACCTACTAGAACTACTATAAATATCCTTTATTAAAACAATAAAAACTAAAATTATAAAGTTAAAAAAGAAAAACACCTAGCGAGAAATAAATTACTAAGATACTAGAAATAAACCTTTTTCTCTTAAATAAGTTTTTACTTATAAGATAGATATAAATAGTTTTCTAGAATAGTATAAAGCGAGGATTTATATATATAGGGATATATAGCTAGTTAATCCGTTATAGACTATATATATAGTAACCTTAGTTATTTAAATATTTTAGGTAACTATAGTAATTATAGTATAATTTAACCTCGAAATCTACTAGTTTAATATTATTAATATATTTCTTAATACTACAAAAAATCCTAATAAACCTCTAATAACTATTAAGCTACTAGATAAGTTTAAAATAGCGGGGTATTATACTAAACTTAAATTTACTTTTTATAAACTTCGGGATATATTTATTCTTTAGTATAAAACCTTTTATACTACCCTTAAATTATTAAGACTTAAACTATACCTAGAAAAACCTTATCTATTCAAAAATAAAAGTTCAATTATCTTTCTCTTATTCTATATAGATAATATTCTTCTTATATATTATAAATTAGCTAAAAGAAAAGCTCTTAAAATTATTAAAAGTATTAAAAATACCTATAAATTTAAAGAATAAAGTCCTATTAAATATTTCCTAGAAGTTTAAATAATTCAGGATTATAAATATTATAAGATTTACTTAGTTTATAATATATATATTACTAAGATTACTGAATACTTTAATCTTAATTATAACTTAACTCTAATACTACTACTTCTAGTAGTAATCTTTATAGTAAATCCTAGTAAAACTAGACTAAAAAAGATTTACGAGTACTAGATAAAAGTTAATTTAATTCTTTATATTTCTATTATAATATAGCTAGATATCTTATTTATATATTCTCTACTTTTAAAATACCTTATAAATCCTTCTTAAATATATATAAATACTATAAACTATATAATTTAATATTTCTATAGGATAAGATTCCTAGTACTATAATTTAAAAACTTAAGGAGTATTAATAAGATACTTTAAACCTTCTTAATTACTAGAAATACTTTATTCACAAACTATAAAAAACTTAAAAATTAAATTATAACTATATTATTTTTCTATTTAGAAAACTAATTTAATAGAAAACTACTCAATAGAGTACTATAACTATATTAATAACTAAAACAGAACTTCTTAACCTAAAATATACCTTAAAAAAACTATAATATTAAAAAAACTATTTCGAGATATCAAGCTTAACCTAAGAAATATTTAGAAAATCCATTATAATAATTACTAGATAATTAAACTAGTAATCTTAAATAGTAAATACCTATTTACTAGACTTCGATATATAAATATTTAATAGATATAGCTTTACTAGGAATACTTAAAAAGCAATTTCGAAGTAATCTATATACCTATAGATATAATACTAGTAAATAGATTTATAAAAAATCTAACTTAAATGAAATTTAAATAATTTAAAATATTTCTTAACTTTATAAATCTATAAATACTACTCTAAAGACTAGTTAAAATAATAAAAGAAACTACTTAAAACTATTTCCCTATCTACTTAAATAATATAAATAAACAACCTAAATTAATCCTTACTCTTAATAAAAAGTTTTTACAATATTAATATATAAAGTGAGAATATATTAGAACTCCTCTAATTACTTAGGGAAAACAAAACCCTTAAGATAAACCTTTATCTAGCTTAGTACTAAAAACTTAAACTCTAAGCTTTAAATAAATAAACGAGATATAGTAATAAATATGTAGAAATTAATACTATATCCCTTAAAGAAAAGGGAAGCCTAAACCTAAACTAAAAATAACTATTTAAAACTAAATATATAACTATATCTATAAACTCTAACTATTTTAAGAATTAGCTAAAAAGCTCTAAATATACTAAGAGCTAGCTAAAACCTAAGAAGTTTACTAACTAGGGAACTTATCTCTATTACTAAAAAACTAAAAATATAACTATTTAAAACTTACTAAAATAGTAGTATAAACTAGGGAACTTAAGCTAACTAGGGGAATAATATAAGCTAGGGAGCTTAAACTAGTTGAGATATTTAAACTAGAGAAGATTATTTAGTAATAAGTATTCTAGTAGTAGATTCTAGCTTATTTCTATTTTTAATAAAATCAGCTTTAAAATCTTTCTATTATATTAATTATAACTCAAAACAAATAAACTTCTTCGTAATATTAATCTTCTTATTCTTTAACTAAGAATAGTTAGATTTAAATAAAAAGTCTTAAGTCGAAATACTTACTTTATTAGTATCGGGGATCTTTAGAACTTCTAAATAGCTTTTAAATACCTTATAGGTATAATTTAAAACTAAAATATAAGTATTTCTCGAACTATTCTTATACTAGTAATATTAATTAGAAACTAAATCTTACTTACTAATACTAATAATATAAAAATAAGAGCTATATAAGAGGATAAAACTAGAATAATACTTTATATAGGGGATAGTTTATACTAATTACAAAACTCTAAAAGCTTTTATTTAGAATAAGTATTATTTATAATCTTCTATTAATTTACTTTTCTTAGAAAAAGTAGATTTTATAGGAGTTCTCTTTAGAGTAATAACTTTAAAACTAAGCTTAGTAAGTTATTATTTAGTAGCTTCTAGCTAATATTTAAGATTATTAATCTTTAATAAAGCTTTTTAGTTTCTAATCTAAGAAGATTTATATATTATATTAGTAGTTATTTTCATATATTTCTTAGGTAGTTTAGCTATTTCCTCAGTATTTTTATTATTATCTTCTACTTTATTATTTTCGCTAATAAGTTTAGGTACTTCCTATTCTTTTTAGAAGTTTCTAGCTAAATTATTTTCTTTATTATTAGAAGGAAACTTTAGAGTAATAATTTTCCTTAGGTAGCTATAAAGATATTTCAAACTAATACTAGTAGTAAGATCTTTAAATAAAGTAATACTCTTTTTTATAATACTACTCAACTTTAATATTTTAATATATTTAGGGATTAGTAATAAATACTCGGGTAAATCGGGAAAACTTTCGAAATATAACTAAATAAATAATCTTAGTCAAATCAACTAATCCTTATACTAATTTAAAAAGTTTAAAATACTAATAAAGTATTACTTATTAATAGAATTAACTTAAGCTTGAATCTTAGAAATTTAATATTTTCGGATAAGATTACTAAGGAAAATAAATATTTAAATAAAGAGAGAAATATAAGGAAAGAAACGATAATCAAATATCTTAAACGAGAAATAATTAGATAAGAACTACTAAATAAAAAGAACTTCCTAAAAAACATAAAAGAATATTTCGGGTTTATAACTTGTTATCCTTATTAAATAAATAAGAGAAAAAAATACCTAAAGCAACTTTAAACTATAAATTTTAATTTCTTTTTAAACTAGGGTTAAAGAGTAATTATTCTAAATTAAAGATATAGCTAGTAAATATAAGTACTAGATAATTAACAGAGTAAGATATTAGGTACTTTAGAAAGTCGCTAGTAATATTGTATTATTCAGGAATAAGTATAATAATATTATACTTAATAGTCTCGAGGGGTTTTTCCTATAATTAGAATATTAGCGATAACTAATATATATTATTACGCTTTAAGCTAATATATAAATACTATATTACCAAAAAATATACTACCTATAAGTAAGAAGGCGACTATTAAAAATATTAGTATAGGGGAGAAGAAAGAAATCTAGTAAGTTGAAAATCGATAATTAATTTATTTATAATATATTTAAAGATTAGATTACTAGCGATTTTAGAAGGAATTAACTAATTACTCTTACTAATATATAATAAAGATAGTTGAATACGCGACGGATTATAATAATATTATTAATTTCTTTTATTTAAGTACTAGAAGATCTATTTTGGGAACTATTTACCCTATTTTATTTATCTAGTATATTAGTTAAGCGATATAAAGGTATTTCTAGCAGCTCTACTACTAGGGGGGTATATAAGAATATATATAGTATTAAGGCTACTATATAACTCTACTAGCTACTATTCGACTCTAATAGCTTATATAAGATATTTACTATTCTATTTAAACGTGTTCAGACGCTTTACTCTAGTTAGAAAAAAACATACCTTTCAACAACTTACTTTTAGACTATATACTATATTATTTGTTTATCATATAAATATAACTATTATCTACTCTTTTATACTATTTTCTCTTCCCCTAAGAATATTTAGTATATATACTTTTAATATAAGGTATCTTTTTACTAGATGTAGGCTGTATACCTACCTACCTTTGAATAATTATCTTTATATACAATACTATCTAAACTAATATAATAATAATATCTTTACTACTAGTAAAAATAATATAATTTTACTAAAATAAATTATTAGATATTATATAAACTAGAAACTTAAGCTTAAGATAATATATACTATTAGTTTCAAGAAAAATTAAGTTTTTAAAATAGTTTATCCTACTATTCTTATATATAAAATAAATAGTAGTATAATAATAGTTAGATAGTATAATTATTAATAATCTAGAAATATTTCCTAAATATTTCCTGTTATATTTAGTAATAATTATTATATAAAAAAGACTAATATAAGAATTTCTATAGTAATAAAATAGAAAAAAAGAAGTTTAATAATAACAATAAAACAAGTTTAGGGTAAATCTGTTAGACTAATACTAGAGTACTAGTAAAAGTCTTAGGGAATAATATAACTATTAACTATAGAAGAATAAGGAGTTTAAAGTAGTATCTGAAAATAGTACTAGTATTAGTAGAAATAGTAATAATAATAGGAAGTTCAGATTCCATAGAAGTAGGGAACTTCGCTATCTATATAACTAAAATAGAGTTTATTTTTATAAAAGTTAACCTTATATTATACGGAATATTCAGAGCTCCGAGACATATAGGCTACTAAAACCTTAATTATTAAATATTCTAATATTAAAGTTTAATTACTTTAGAGTATAATTAATATAGGTTATAAAACCTAAACTCTAAAAATTAGTTTTCTAGAATAAATAGAAAATATAAGGTTATAAGAGTATTAGAGACTATTTAAGCTTTTTGAAACTTTTTATATAGAGAGATAGAATATAGAGTTAATATAGACTTTAGCTATAACTCTAAATAGAGTAATAAGTTTAGCTATAATTCTAATATCCTCTTATAAGGTATATAAAAAATATTATTTTTTTAATAGTTTAGAAAGGTTAAAAATAGTAAAAACTCTAGAAATTATATAGGAAAAAACTAGAGAAAGATTGATCTGAAAAACTTAAAGTTTTTGAAGAAGTTTGAAGGAAAAGATTAAAATAGAGAAAAATCTAAAAAACCTAAAATTTTAGAAGAAATTTTAAGGAAAAGATTAAAATAGAGAAAAATCTAAAAACCCTAAAATTTTAGAAGAAATTTGAAGGAAAAGATTAATCTTTAGAAAATAGTTAATTTAACTTATTTCTTTTATAAGAGGGAAGAATATTCTGAAAATTATTCTTTAGAATTTTCTTAATAATATAATTATATTTAATTCGTTTTAAGGGTTTAGTTAAAAACTAGTGATATTATTATTTGTATTTATATAATAGAGATTAATTTTCTTATTACGAATAAAATCTCGTATAAAATGATAATGAATATTAATATGCTTTGCTTTTTTATGAAATTCAGTATTTTTAGTAAGCTTTTTAGTTGATTGATTATCTATAAAGATAACAGGCCTATTTAAAGCTTTGAATCCTAAAGTAGTATTAATAAAGTTATAGTTATTATATATATAAATAGTTTTTTTAGTAGTTTCTACTAGAGCTATATATTTAGTTTTATAAGTAGATAAGGCTACTGTTTTTTGCTTTATAGAACTATAATTTATAATATTATGAAAATTAAGGTAAAAATTATAAAAAATATAAGCTGAAGTATATTTCCTATTATTTAGGTCTCTTGCTTGTTTAGAGTTAGTAAACCTATATGAATTAAAGATATTAATATTATTATAGTTATAGATTAACTTATAGTTAGGGTTTTATTTTAAGTAACTTTATATCTTATTAAAAGTAATAAAGTGTTTTTTTGAAGGATTTGAAGAAAATCTAGATATAGTTGTAATAGCTAAAGCTATATCTAGCTTAGTTTTTAAGGCTAAATATAATAGAGCTCTAATTTCTTTTTGAAATTCTAAAATCTCTTTTTTTGAAGTAATGTTTTCATTTTTAATAAATTTAGACTTATTATCTATAGGAGTATTAAACTTATAAATATCTTTTTTATTAAACCTAGTAATAATTCTACTAGTATATTTAAACTGATTTATTTCTAATACTCGATTTTTTCGGTCTATGACTAAGTTATTATTTAAAAAGGTAGTTGGTTTTCTTACATCTTGAATCTTTATATCTTTTTTAAAGCTTTTATAAATATACTCTGAAGTTGTAGAATTATTAGCCCCTAATAGTATATTATTAATGTGATAGGCTAAAATAGCTCAGTATTTCTTTCTTTTAAGAGTAATATTAAGAATAAAAATTCCTTTATTATAAGGGGAGATTTTAAAACTAATTTTATATAAAATCGATTTAAGGTGTTGATACTATAACTTAGGGCTTTGTTTTAACCTATAAAGAGCTTTATTAAGTAAACAAATAAAAAGCTGATTTTTATAGTTTTCGTTAAAAACTAAACTTTTTAAATCTTTATTATAGATATAGCTAGTAAGTAACCTGATATAGATCTTTTTATTAATTTTAGTATGAATAAAAGCTGTAGTGATATTATACTAAATTAAAATTTAGTTACAGTGAATAGATATAATAAGTAAATATTTATAGTTTTTAGGTTTATAAGTTATACTAAAAGTTTCTAAATAATTAATACTAAAGTACTAGTTGAAACTTTGAGTAACCTATCTTGCTTTATATACAGGATTTTCAGGATCCTGAGTATTAGGCTTGATTTTATAGACCTATCTATTCCTTAATATATTAGTATTATTATTCTTAATAGAAGAAATACTAGGTATTAGTATAATAGTCTATATTTCTATAAACTTAATAGATTTAATTTTTTTATTTATAGTTTAAATCTAGTTCCTATTATCTTAAGAACTTATAATATTTAAAAAGATAGTTAATTCTAAAAGAGTATTAATAGATAGAATATAGGAAACTATATAAAATTCTCTATTCTTATCTATAAATAAATAATAGTCTATACTTCTATAAACTTAATAGATTTAACTTTTTTATTTATAGTTTAAATCTAGTTCCTATTATCTTGAGAATTTATAGTATTTAAAAAAGTAGTTAGTTCTAAAAAAGTATTAATAGATAGAATATAGGAAACTATATAAAACTCTCTATTCTTATCTATAAATAAGTTATTATTATAGTTATAATAATTAAAGTTAGTATAAAGAACTAAAAAAGGATAGTTTTTAACTATAAGGAGTATATTCTTTTTAAATAAATAACTCTTATAGTTTTTTTTAATTTATAACTTATAGAAGGAATCTTTATAGAAATAGTAGACTTTTTAGGAATATTCTTATTACTTTTTATAAAATTATCAGGATACGTTATAGAATAACTATTTAGTTCTTTAATAGGAGAAAGAACTAAGTTATTACTATTTATAACTTTATCGGGAAAAAGAGGTAAATTAGTATCTTTAGTAGGGACTCTACTAAACTTAACTTTAACTAGATTTAGTGAAGATTTAGAATTGAGTTAGTAATTCTTATTTTCTACAAAACTATTAGGACGAGTTGTAGAATAACTACTTAGTTCCTCAATGGGATAAGGAATTAAGTTATTACTATTTATAACTTTATCGGGAGGAAGAAGTAAATTAGTATCTTTAGTAGGAACTTTACTAGACTTAACTTTAACTAGATTCGGTGAAGATTTAGAATTAAGTTAGTTAGGTTTATTCTCTATATTAAGTTAACTAGGCTTAGTTGATATAGAAGCTAAAGGAATAGCTATAGATTCTATAGGAATAGTATTATTGAAAATAGTTAAATCTTCTTTAAGTTAAGAATTAAACTAGTTCTCTAAGATAATAACGTCTCGAGACTATATAATGTTTCGGGATTGAAAATCCTAAATTAAATAGGCATTAAAGCTATAGGCAACTATAGTACCTTTCTTTGCTTTAAGGTCTAACTTCTTTGAATACTTATACTTAATCTTATAGTAATAAAGACTTCCTTACATTTTTATATTAGAAATAAAAGGTTTTCTCTTGTTCTTTAACTCATAGGGAGTTTTAAACTTAATAGAGGAATATAGTATTCTATTATATAGATATATAGAAGCTAGAATAGCTAAACCCTAAAGATAAAGTAGAAGGCTAGAGTTATAGAGAAGGGTTTTAGCTTTATTAATAATAGTTCTGATAGTTTTCTCAATTAACCTGTTTGGTTTATGAGTATATGGTGGTCTTACGTTATGAATAATACTATTATTTAAATAAATGATTTTTATTCTATTATTTGAGAATTTAGTGCTACTATTGGTATTAACCTCTTTGATNTCTTTGATTCTCTTGTTATTGTTGTTATTATTAGTTGTATTAATAAACTCTTTAAAAGCTGAAGTAACTTCTTTAGAACTTTTAGTTTTTAATAACTTTCCCTAGATAAATTAACTATACTTATCTATAAATAAGATAAAGTATTTATAGTAATTATAAGTTCCTGGAGTAATAGGTCTATATAAGTCTGAACTAATATAATTAAGATATTCAAACTTCTTAAAAGTATTTGAATCTTTATTTACTTTATTAGTAAACTTGCCTTTAAGGTAGGTTTTATAAGTAAGTAGTTTATTACCTTTACTATATTGATAACTAATATTATTAATAGTATTCTTAATTAACTTAATAATATTACTAGTATGCCTTATATGGTTATACTAGAGTTTCAAGTTAATAATACTCTTGTTAATAGTTATAAGAACTAAGTCTTTATTATTGTGAATAGGAATATAGAATTTATAAAGGTTATTAACCTTAGTTCTAATAAGTAATAACTTATCTTTTTTGATATTAAAGAGTAGAGGTTTATTATTAAAGAAGATAGATGAAATTCTAATAGAGTTAAGTTTAGATTGACTAAGTAAATTAATACTTAACTGTAGTACGTAATAGATATTACTTAAAAGATATTTAACTTTATTAAGAGTGATTTTCAAGTTACCTTTTAGAGTTGAAATAATCTCTTTGGTATTTCCCTACTTAGTAGGTTTTGAAACTCTTGTTTTATTAAATAAAAGAGTGTGATCTTTAACTATATGAATAGTAGCTTTAGTATTAATATAAAAAGAAATTGTTTTAGTTTTATTATTAAAACTCCTGGTTTCTTGAATCTTTTTAGAAATTAAAGAACTTAAGGTAATATTAGTATGAAGACTTTTGTTTGAAAGAGGTTGAGTTATAGTTATGTTTTTAAACTTAATACTATTTTCTTTATCTTTTTTTTTAATAGAAGAATTGAGTTGTATTAGATTTTTAGAGATCTTTTTAATAATAGGAGAATCTAATAGGGTAATATTAACCTTTTCTGAGGAATTCTTATCTTTTTCTTCTTCTTTATAGAAGAAAAGTCTTTTTTGGAGTTTGCCTTATTAGGAGATTTTTCAGGATAAAGCTTAAAATAGTTTTCTTTAGTATGGCTGGTTTTCTTATAGTGACTATAGAAAAGTCTTTTCTGTTTCTTCTAGGTTTTCTTAGTTTTTGGTTGAGATTTAGAAATTTTAGTTGGGTTTTGGAATTTCTTCTTTGAAGTAAAATTAACTAAAGAAGTATTAGTTTTTCTTCTAAACTTATCTAAAAGGTTAGAGAATAGAGAATCTAATTTATAAGAGTCTTTATTAGTTCTAAGACTCTGAGTTATTAAGGTAATAAAACTTTTGTAATTTTTGTCTAAATTATTTAGGATATAGGCTATAATTACTTAATCTGGTAATTTGACTTTGTTGAAGGATAGGTTATTAATAAGTTCTTTAATCTTATTCAGAAACTTTTCTATAGACTTAAAGTTGCTAAGAGTTGTATTAAAAAGTTCTTTATAAGTAAGAAACTTATTTATAAAACTAGTTGGTTTATAGAGCTTTTTTAAATGATTAAATACTATATAGGTATCTATATTATTCTTAATAACTTTTAAAGGACTATTTTTATAGTTTAGAATAATATGGTTTAAAGCTTTTTTGTGTTTATTGGTATTGTTAATAGAAATAGGTTTGTTTAAGTTAAAGTAAATGGTTTTGCTAATAAGTAGGGCTCTAATATGAATAGCTTAAATACTGTAATTCTGAGTCCCTTTTAACTTAGGGATAAAGATTACTTTAGAGTTACCTATCTTATCTAAAAATAACTTTAATAAGTAAAGTAGTTATTTAGGAAAGAATTAATCTAGATTCTGTAAATAGAATTAAGATATTTAGGGACTAACTTAAGTGAATAAATTGTTAATTAATGGATTAATGAAAGTAATGGCTTAACGGTTAAATCGTAAGATCCGTACTGTGAGGCTAGCGTTCAAATCTCGTAAGAGACGTCTTTTTAGAGTCTTAAGTGACTGTAACTCTAATTTATAAAGGTCTAGGTTGACTTATGGATTCCTGGTTTATAAGGTTTTTAGGAGATGACCTATAGATTCCTGGTTTATAAGGTTTCTAGGAGATGACTTGTGGGGGTTCTTGGTTTATAAGGTTTCTAGGAGATGACCTATAGATTCCTGGTTTATAAGGTTTCTAGGAGATGACTTATAGAACTAGTTTATAAAGGTCTTAGGTGGACCTTAGGATATGTATGAGATTTTTAGTTTCTGCTGCTTAACCGTCTCTTTTACTAGCCTAGTAGTAAGCCTACTGCCTTAATTAGTATAATCTTTTTATAGTCTTTTGGTTTAATTGGCTGTATAGTTGTTGAGAGAGTTGTAGTGAAAGAGAGAGGGTTTCGAAAAGTTTAAGGGTTTCGAAGACTTTATTCGAGAGAAAGAGAAGTTCTCGAAAAAGGTTGAAGGGTTTTCGAAAAGGGTTTCGAAAGAGAGATAGGTTTTAGTTTGAGTACTGAAAGTTGGTTGAATAGAAGTAAATAGAAGCTGGGCTTATAACTTGTTGAACTAATATTGAAGTACTAGTAAAGGTTTTAGGGAATAGTATAACTATTAATTATAGAAG
Organism: Colletotrichum trifolii; assembly: GCA_004367215.1. Taxonomy (NCBI): domain Eukaryota; kingdom Fungi; phylum Ascomycota; class Sordariomycetes; order Glomerellales; family Glomerellaceae; genus Colletotrichum; species Colletotrichum trifolii. The sequence continues at coordinate 13,857 of RYZW01002081.1, forward strand.
AATGAGGAGTTTAAAGTAGTATCTGAGAATAGTACTGGTATTAGTAGAAATGGTAATAATAAAGGGAAGTTTGGATTCTATAGAAGTGGGGAACTTCGCTGTCTATATAACTAAAATAGAGTTTATCTTCAGAAAGGTTAACCTCACATTATACGGAACATTCAAGGCTCCGGGACGCACGGGCTACTAAACCTTAAACATCAAATATTCTAATATTAAAGTTTAACTAATTTAGAGTATAATTAATATAGGTTATAAAACCTAAACTCTATAAACTAATTTTCTAGAATATATAGAAAACATAGGGTTATAAGAGTACTAGAGACT
>RYZW01002082.1:1211-14840 GCA_004367215.1 Colletotrichum trifolii
TAGATACTATATAGGAAGTAATAGATATAATATAGGAGATAGAGGTATTAGATTAGTATAAAGTATATTTCAGGCTAATTAACAACTATAATAGAGATTTTAATAAAGTAGCCCTAGTATACTACTAGTAAAGAAAGGGGTAATATTATAAACTATACTTAGCTAGTTAACTCTAGTTTTACTTAAGTCCTAATAATTATACCTAAGAAACTAGGTACTAGTAAGCTACTAGTAAGCCCCTAGTACTACTTTTAAGTAAATATTTTATACTTTTCATGAAAACCTATTAGAGGCTAGCTATGAAAGGTACTTTAGTAGTGCTTTAATAATGTTATGATGAACTTAAAGAGTTTATACTTAGGGTGAAAACTTTTTACTAGACTATAGGGATAGTAGTTATGTAGAGCCCTAATAGTAATATCCTATATAAATCTTAAGGTTTAGGTTTATAATATACCCCCTATTACTTCGCTACTCTATTACTATAATAATATGTAATATCTATAACTTTATAGTATAATTATAACTTTTAATTACTTAAGCTAGTTTAATTAGTAAGAGAAATCTGCTTAAGATAACTTCTTCAGGTACTATTAATATTAGATAGTCCTACTAATAATAAAATTCGTATTATTTTTACCCTAAGTAATCCCATGCTATATTCCCTCTTCTAATTATCTATAAAAAATTCTTTTCTTTTTTTCTATACGTAGCTTTACTTTCTTTCATCTAGTATTATATAATTCCTATCCTATACTTATATTAGTATTATTAAATCGCCGCTTTTTTGTTTTCTTTCCCCTTTTCGCGTTTTATTTATTACTATATTAACTACTACTACTACTGGATCTAGCCCCCCTAATAATAATCTTTCTTACTACTATACCCCTTCTAAGCTTACTACCTGTACTTATAGTAGCTATATTATCTAGGGTAACTCTAATAATAATAATAACTAATCCCTTATAATAATTATCGATATTTGTTTTAACTATTATTTGAAGTAGAATAAGAGTGGTATTACTTACTCCTGTATATGGGGTTATAGCTGCTTTTGCTGCGAGTATTTGCGAATAAAAAGTAAGTATAAATAGGGATCTTACTTCTTTACTATAAATGTTAAGTTATATATTATTAGCTATTAAGTTAATTATCTAGTTGTAATAAATAAATATATTATTACTTTTATTATTGCTACCTCTAAGGGTAAGGATATAGCTATGCCCCGCTATGTTGTTATTTTGTTATTTGAGTTCTCTGTTATAGTTTAGTATTATAATAATTATTTTAATTATATTTAATAGGAGGCCCCTATTTATATTGCTACTGCGCCTACTATTCTTATTTCTTATGCTAAAAGTACTCTTATTTCTGCTTTTACTTTTACCTCTAAATAGGTTATTACTAGTTTTAGTAGTATTATATAAATAATAGTAAGTCTCTTTTCTTCTTTTTCTATGTTTTCTTTATATTAACTTCTTTATAGTAAGGTGCTATAATATATTCTAGTACTTATATTATACTTTACTAATATTATAGCTATATCCTTAGCTCTATTAAGGCTAGTTTACCTATTTGCTACTACTATATTATTGCTTCCCTAGTTTTATACTAATAATACTTTACTTATAAATAGGTATTATTTATTAATATCTCTAATAATAAGGAGGAAGAGGAAGAGGATAATAATAATAAAGAGGAGGAATTCTAGGGTGATGAGGAGATATAGGATAATACTAGTTTTTTTGTTTGATTAGTTTATTTAGTATTCTAGAGATAAGTCTAGTAGCTAGTTATATATATTTCTTGGGGGTTATTGTATTATTCGATTTGTAGCTTATATAGCTTTTCGTTACTAGTAAATTAATATTAGGTTATTATTTTTTCTGAAATTTCTATATTATAATTTGAATTATATTATAGCTTTATTATTAGCGAGGTTTTCTAAGGGTTCTTATATTAAAATATTATAATTCTTCTATTTAATTAATATATTATAGTTATGTTTTTACCTAGGTATATTATTCGCTACTAGTATCTCTTTAATATTATACTTTTTATAAACCTTACTATTCTCCCTAGCTAGGACTAGGATAAGATTAGGTCACGTATCTATATATAGTTATAATAATAGTAAGCTATCCTCTGTTTATTTAATAAAGTTAATATAGAATATTAGATAGATACTTACGGGGATATTTAAAATAATATTTAGTAAGTTTAGTATATTAATAATTTTATACTTAGAAAATACTTAGTTAAGTTTTTTATTTAGCTAATTTATTTTAATATAGTATAATAATAACTATACTTTATCTCTTACTTAAAACTTCTTAGCTACTTACTATATCTTATTTATACCTATCTCGTTATACTACTATATATATACTATTACTACTTAGGTTATAGTAATACTATCTTTTAAGTAAGAAAGGAAAACTGAGGTTTATCCTAAACTAGAATACTTAGATTATTCTATTACTTTAGAATATAGGATAGGTATAATATTAAACCTATTTAAAAGCCTATTTAAGTTTATTCTAGTTACTAATAAGTTTTTATTATTTAGTACTAGTTAATAAATAGTAATATAAACTAGCTAGTTTAATTATAAAAAGGTGATATATACTTATAAGAAAGCCTGGATTTTAAGTATTATTTTCTCTATCCTACTATTTATCTAGGAATAGAATAATATTAATAAAAACTACTATATCCCTATTAACTAGTATAATATTATCTAGAAAATACTAACCTAGTCTAATCTATAGTAAGTGATAATTAATATAGGAAAACTATAAAATTACTATTAGGTATTTTAAAATTTCTCTATATAAGTTTTAGTAGTTATAGATATTATAGTTTCTAGTTAGATATATTTTAATAATTAGTTTATAATTATTATTAGGAATCTTAGGTTGCTTTTTGTGGTGGATAGTAGTTTTATTATAAAATTAATAGAAATTTATAACTAGAATGTATTAGGAATTAGGAGGGGTTATAAGAGGNTATAAGAGGTTTTAGTAGTACTACTATCTTTTATACGAGTACTGGTAGATATTATATATTTATATGAAATATTTAATATTTTTTAATATATTATCCTAATACTAGTCTTGTAAAAGTACTATAAATATTGAATTAATACTGGGGTAGTTTAGGATTAGGGAATTATAGATTATTTAGAGAATTACTGTTATTAGTAGCTTGTATTTAGGGACTTAAACCTGGTTCTGGTAGAGTAGAGTACTATTATTTCTTATTATATAATTAGCTATTTATGTCTGTGTTAAGGTTTCTGGAGGGAATATCCTTGCTGTTTAGTAGATAGTATTTAGTTAAACTTTATATATTGGTGTTACTATAATTACCTAGTTCTATAATGCTGGTAATATAGTGTTTTGGAATATAGTGTGTTTATTTAGTAGTTTACTAGTAGTGTATTAGTAGTTGTTTTTTACTAGTATAGCTTTTTCCTAGCTCCCCTCTATTTATATATTGTGAATTAAGAGTACTAGAGAAGACTTATCTTTATCTTTATAATTAACCTAGAAGGGCTAGAGGATTTGTGTTATAGGTTTTGGTTTTGTTATATTATCTTAGCTTTATTAAGAGAGAGTATTAGGGTACTTAGTAAAGTAACCTAAGTAATATTTTAAAATAAAGCTAAACTCTGATAAAATTTCTACTTATTTAGTTTATTACTCTGAGATAGGTTTTAGGCTTATAAAGTATTCTAATATTTTGTGGTTAGAGAGAATAGTAAATAGTTCTGTTATATTTTATAATTCTACTAATTATACTTTTAGGTATAATACTACTACTAGTAGTTTTTTGTTGTGAATAGTATAGTTCTGCTAAGCTAGTATAAGTCTAGTTAAATGATAGGTAATTAGCTGTAGTATATTATCCTTATTTTTTTATAAGAAGTAATTACCTAATACTATTTCTAAATAATCTACTTCTACTATTATATGTTACTTTAGATCCTATTAAGCTATAATTAGTTCTGAGATAAATATAAGTTTGAGTTCTTTGAATATTTGCTAGTATATAGTATCTTAGTGAAATAGTACTTTTTTCTATATTAGTTGTATGAGGGGTTTTATTAAGCTAGAGAAGTAATTAACTAGGTTATAGTAAAAGTTTGCGAAGTTAAGGAAGTTCTAGATGCCGTGGATGTTCTTGGGAACCTCTTATTCCTAGATAGCTTTAACTTTTTTAGGGTTATAGCGGATACNTTTATTAAGTATTATAAGAACCTTTATTATAATACTTGAACCCTCGAGAAAATTCACTACTTCTATTAGAAACCTAAATAAATATTTGCTAAGTTTTTTATTAAGTTTAAATTAACTATAGGATAAGTAGGGGAATATAACTAAGTAGGGGATATTAAATTAAACTACCTCTATCCAGCTCTCTCCTACCGAATTCGGATAGCTACTATTAGCTATAATATTAGTTAGATAGACTATTATACTACTATCTAGTACTACTATATAATTATAATAGACTTCAAGATCCTTAATATAGAATCGCGATACTATAGACAACTATAATCCTTTCCCTAACTAAAACAAATAATTAATTAGAATAAAGATATATAAATAATAAGTATAGGGGTAACCCATACTACCCTAGTACTAGTATAATATTATTATACTACTACCCCTTAATATTATAAGGGGTTAAATAAGTATATTATTATAGCTAGTAAACCCTAGTCAGCTCCTTCTACTAAAATATATAAGACTTATTAGGTAGACTCTATAATTATCTAAGTATATATATAAGCTAGTACTTATATATATTATAATACTAAAAACTATTTTATCGCGGATTATAGGCTATAGTTTACCTACCTACCAGCAGCTTCTAATACTAATATTCCAGCTTTATAGTTAGATAAAAGGATTACAGATAATAAGGAAAAAACCTAGCCCCCCGGAAGAAACTCCCTAGGGGGTAACCTAGCATAGCTACTAAAACTAGTACTATAGTAATAGACGAAACTAGAGAAATATAGAAATAAATAGATAAACTATTTTTCTTAATCTCTATATTAATAAATAATAAGTCTTTTATCTCTATTTAAATTAATAGTAATTATAATTATTATAAAGTAGTTAGTAGGGAATTTATAAGGTAGTAGAACCTTATATTTATTATATTACCATAACTATACTAGTTAAGTACTATCCTAAGTACTAACCAGGAAACCTATATTACTAAAATAACTAAAGTATAGATTAACCTCAATAGTTAAATAATAGAAGCCTTATTCTATATAATCCCGGGGATAGTATACCTAGCTATCCTTAAGAAACTATAGTTATAATACTAATAAATTATTTTAAACCTTACGAGGAATAAGATATAGATAGATTCAGTTAGCAGCTTAACTATCCAAACTATCAGTAATATACCAAAAGAGTTATATATAGATAGATTTGCAAACCCTATCGAGTTACTAGCTATAATATCTTCTAGCCTAGAAAAAAGGGGATATAAATAATTAGTAACTAGTTTAGCATAAATTAATACAATCCTAGTAGCTATATTACCTATAACCTTAGAATAGCTACTATTTACTTTACTAGCTACTTATATTTCTTTTATAGACCTCTTTAACAAAGAAAAAGCCTCTAGCTTTCCTCTATATAAGGGGTCCCTTAACTATTATATTTACCTAAAGAAAAACCCCGATAGAACTAAGCTAGACCTACTATAAAGACTACTATATAATATACTAAGGAAGTACCTCCTCGAAATCTAATACTAAGTCACAGACCTAATAGATAAAAGTTAGGTCTAGGCTAGTTTATTCGTAACTAAAGTACCTATCCTCCTTATTAAGAAACCTAGGGGGAAATAGTAATTTTATATAAATTATTATACCTTTAATACTATTAGTACTTATAACTACTACCCCTTATTACTAATTAAGGAAATATTATAATTATTATTTAAAATAATATAATTTATAAAGATTAATATTTACGTAACTTTCTATAAGATTTATATCGCGGAGGGAGATAAACATAAAACTACTTTTCAAACCTATTTCAGCTTATTTAAGTAGCTTATTACCCCTTTTGAGCTAATAAGTATATTTGTAATATTCTAATACTATATTAATAGTATACTCTAAAGTATCTTTAATAATTTTATTATAACCTACTTAGACAATATCTTTATCTATAATTATAAGTTAAAACGTAACTATAAAAATAAGGTTAAATAAGTCTTTAAATAGCTATAAAGTACTAGGTTATACTTAGATCTAGAGAAATATAAATTCTTAGTAAAATAGATAAAATATCTAGGGTTTATTATTAAAGCGGGAAAAAGTATCTACTATAACCCTAAAAAGATTAAGGCTATCTAGGAATAGGAAATTCCTAAGAATATCTATAATATCTAGAGTTTCCTTAGCTTTATAAACTTTTATTATAATTTAGTTAACTATTTTTCTAGTTTAATAAAACCCCTTATATAACTAATATAGAAAAAAGTACTATTTTACTAGGATATTATATACTAGTAAATATTTGAAAAGCTTAAGCTTGTATTTATTTCGGAGCTAGTTATAGTTTAATAGGATCTAGAGCGATATATAATAGTAGAAGTAGATTATTTAGGGGTAGTATTAAGTAGTTACTTCTTATAAGAGGATAGGGATAGTATATTATAACCTATTATCTATTATTTAGCTAAATTTATACTAATTTAGTAGAATTATATTATTTATAATAAAGAACTACTAGTAGTAGTATTATATTTAAAAGTATAATTAGTAGATATAAAGGGCTAGGCTTGGGTTATGATTTAGTTATAGGGAGTATAAATACTATTTATTTAGAACTAAAGAGTAAAAGAGAAATTCTTGTGAAAAGTATGAAAAGTCTACTTAAGGGTAGTACTAGGGGCTTACTAGTAGCTTACTAGTACCTGATTTCTTAGGTATAGTTATTAGGATTCGGGTAGAGCCGGAGTTAACCAGTTAAGCATAGCCTATAATATTACCCCTTTCCCTACTAGTAGTATACTAGAGTTACCTTATTAGGGTTTCTGTTATGGTTATCAATCGGCCTGAAATATACCTTATACTAATCTAACGCCTCTATCTCCCGTATTATATCTATTACTTCCTATATAATATCTACGAATCTTTTCTATTTAATAAAAGCCTACTATCGCTACCTTCTACTTACCTAGTACTACCTCACTACTAGTATATCCTCAATTTCTTACTCCACCTTACTATCGTCGTTAACTATAAGTAGTAGTTATAGGTCTACGACCTCTTAGCTAAATAGGGGGTTACTAGCTACTTTCTAGAGTAGATTAATATGAAATTTAGGGTAAACTATCCCTAGTATATTTAACTTGATAATATATAGTATAATAATTCTTATAATTTTATATTTATAGTATAACTAGTCTAGTTTCTTACTTAGCCGTAGCGACTTATAGTTCGAGATATTTAACTATACTTTATTACCTACTTAGTACCTATTTACAGGGGACTAGTACCTATTCGCTAAGGCCTCATTTTACTACTAGGTTACTATAATCTCGGCTTAGATAAATCTTGTGATATCCTTTATCTTATTAACTAGTAGCTAGGTAGTAGCTTCCCCCTTAGATACTACCCCTCCTATATCCTCGATAATAGGTATAGGATCGATATAATAACTATACTTTACAAAGAATAGAGTAGCCCTAATACTTAAATTATACCTATTCTATAAAATAAGCTATATAATAAATAATAAGTCCCCTTAGTTATCCTAAGACTAGTATATATATACCTGTAATATAGCTTAAATCTCCTAATTCCAGTATTCTATACTTCTATTAGTTTAAAAGTAGTAATTAGTACTAAGTAGTTATATTACCTTTATTAAGTAATAAAACTCCTTCTAGAACCTATTTACCTAGTTTAAGCTATAATTACTAATAATAAACTATAATATTTTATAAAACTTATAATAATAGCTAAGGAACTACTAAGTATATATTTTAGCCTCTATAATATCTATCTCTTTAAGTATTACTAATTTGCTTAGCTTATTAACAATAACCCAAAAATACTAGCTACTTTTCTTTTTAGTTAGTAGGAGACTAGTAATAAAATCTATTAATAGATTAGAGTATAACTAGTTAGGTACTAGGAAAGGCTTCAAAAAGCCCCTCTTCGCCTACCTCTAGATATATATACTACTATAGACATTATAGTTCTACACGAATCTCCTTATAATTTATAACTAGCCTAACTAGAAGAATTTCTTACTTATAATCTCGAGTATACTATTCCTCTTTAGGTAACTAGTAGTAATAGAGTTATACGACTCTTAAACTAGCTTTATTTTTAACTTATTCAGGGGGCTCTCTTTATTATTACTTCTAAGTACCTATATCCTCCCTCAAAATATCAAGTATTTAAGGCTATCTAATTAATATTTAGAGATCTAAACTTTTAAGTATAAATTAGGGAAAAAGCTATACTCCCCTTACTAGATAGCTATTTTAGCTCTTTAGAATATTATATCCTTTTCTACTATATAGATCTAGAGCTCCTCAAGATCAGGTTTCCCGTTAAAAACTAGTAGTTCTTCTAACTTGATCTTCCCTATTTAGGGGTTACTAAGTTATATATTATTAAGGATAACTTAAATAACTTATCTTTATAGTCTCTTATTATCCTATCCTATAAATATATCTTGCTTATATTTTAATAGGGTATCTAGGACTACTACCTAGGAACCTAGGCGATATTTAATATAGAAATTAAACTAGGATAGCTCCTCTACTTACTAGCTCTACTTCTTAGTAAGCTACTATTTCTTTATAAAGTACTCGAGGTTTTTATAGTCTAAAAAAACCTTAAACTACTTAATAGTTAAAAACTTAGCTTTCTAAGCCTATAGGTAAGCTAATACTACTAGTAATTCTTTATTGTAAATTAAGTAGTTATATTCTATAAGGGATAGTTATTAGGAGTAGAATACTACTAGGTAAGCTGTATTTATACTATTTTCTTAGGTTAGAACTCCTTTTAATATAAACTTAGAATAGTTAGTCTCTATAGTAATAATAGCCTCGGGGTTAAATATATAGAGTATTAGTTCTTCTATAAAGAGGTATTTAAGTTTAGTAAAAGTAGTTTCCTGCTCTACTCCTTACTAGAAAAGGAAATCCTTCTAGGTTAGTTAAGTTAATAGTTCTATAATCTTACTATACCTAAAAATAAAATCTTTATAATAATTATAGAACCCTAAGAAATTTCAAGCTTCTTTTATAGACCTAGGGGGGAGCTAGTTTTTAATTATAGCTAATTTAAAGGAGTTATAAGAAATACTTTTCCCTATTATTAGGATAAACCCTATATATTTTACTATAATTACTAAAAACTTATACTTCTTTAAGTCTAGAAATAACCTAGCGTTAGCGAGGTAGTAGAAGACCCTTTATACTTAAGCCTCATAGTCCTTCTTTGACCTAGTAGTATAAATTAAAATATTGTCGATATATATTATAATAAAATTATCTAGGAACTTATATAATATTTTATTAATATATTACTAGAATGTTACTGGGGCCCTAGTAAGTTTAAAGGGGTAAATAATTTATTTGAAAAAGCTATACTAGGTATAAAATACTATCTTCTCCTAGTCTTTATCTTTAATCTGTATTTTATAGAAAGTTATAATAATATCAAGCTTCGTAAACCAGTAGGTATTAGTAACTTTCTAGAGGGTTTCTAATATAAGAAATAGTAAGTATTTATCTTTCTTTATAATTATATTTAAAGTTCTATAATCTATATAGAACCTAATACTTCTACTAAGTTTCCTGATAAAGAGGATAGGTATTTTAGTAGCTAATTTACTAGCTTTAATAAACCCTTTATTAAAGAGATCTTCTAGTATCTTCTTAAATACTAGTAGCTCTTATTATGATATATTATAGAGGGGGCTTTAGGGTAGGGGGGGATTATTCCTATCCTTATTAAGTATTAATAGGATTATATAATCTAGTAACCCTTTACTAGCAAGTACTTAATAGGTTTTCTCTAGGTTAAATAGGTCTAGGAACTCTTTAAGTATGCTTACTAGGATATATTTCCTCAGATTAATTAAAGCTTTTAGTATTAGAGTTTTCTCGATATCCTCAAAGCTAACGGATATTACTTAGTAAGCCCCTAGTACTAAGCTATGTATCCTAGTAATCTTCTGATATATAATTAAAAAAGAGTTTATATTTAAAAAATATACTAACTAAATCTCCCGAATCCTAATAGGTTCTTCCTAGTATTCTAGGTATACTATAACCCTTCTTTTATTATACTTTATCTACTAAATACTAATATTATATATAATATAGTTATTTTCTATCCAGAATTACCTAAAGTATAACTTTAGTAATAGCCTCTTTATAATATAAGTATAGATCTTTTATATATACTTTCCTATTTCTAGGGATAACTTAGTAACCTTTAGGGTACTACTAGGTAATAGTCTATCCTCAATATAACCCCTTATCTTCCTCTTTATTATATTAATAAATAATAAGTATAACTTTTTTATAAAAGATATATTAACAATAGTATAAGTATTATAACTAGTATCTACTAGAATATTAATAGTATAATTTCTATTAACTCTTATCTAGATAGTAGCTAACTACCTACTACCCTCTTACTTCCGCTATCTCCTCTATTCCTAAGATTCTACTTTTATAAATTCTAATACCTAATTTCATATTAGAATTACTCTTTTCCCATATCCTCCTCTTTACTAGGGGGAAAGCTAGTATTATCCTCTAAGTCCTTTAGCTTCTAAAGTTCTATTTTAGTAACCTTTAGTCTTTTCTTTTTCTTCTTTACTATACTAGTATTAGTATAGTTCCTAGTAATATAGCTTTTTTTATAGTAGCTATAGCACTCGTATATATCCCTCTATAGCAGGGGAGCCTCTTTAGCGGAGTTTATAGAACTAGAAGACTTATAGTAGTAGTACTACTTATATATAGCCCTAGTTATTATTATATCCTTATCCTAATCCTTTAATATAGGGGGATAGGTAACTAAAGCCTACTAAGTTAGTAGTACTTTTATATACTCTATCTTCTAAATAATATCCTATACCTTTAAAAACTACTAGCTATAAATAGTAAAGAGCTTAATTATAATAAAGAGCTTTTTCAAACAAGGGACCAGTATAGTCTCTAGTAGGGAGATCTGAACTATATTAGGCTAATTATAGCCTCTAGTATCTATAAAAACTTTCTTAAATTATAGGAAAAAAGTAGCGAGCTTCTTAGTATCTTTCTAGTAGAAGGATTATAGCTAGGTAATAGCTTAGGACTAGATATTAGGATCTAGGTAAATATAGTCTAAGTATACTATAAAATCTTAGGGATCCTAGTTCCCCCCTAATCCTCTAGCTACAAAGAAGGTCTCTATTACCTACTAGACCCTAGGGTCTAAGTAGGAGTAAACTAAATACTACTTCTACTTATCTATTTTAAAGAAATCCTAATTAATCTTCAATTTTCCCCTTATCTAATAAGCCTAGGTACTATACTCCTTCCTTTTACCTAAGAACTTATTAAAAAAGGGGAAAAGCTTCTTTTAAAGAATAGAAACTATATAAGTAAACTCCAGGGGAGTAGTAGTAGTATTAGGGGAAAGTTCTAACTCCCTCTCTACTAACCTAGTAATCAGTACTATAATCCTTTCATAGAATAGGGTAATAGCCACACTTAAATACTATCACAATAACTCTTCCATAACAGTACTAGCTATAGGGGTTTATATATAAGTAAATTCTAAAAAAGTAATAGTAATATTAGGGGAAAGTTCTAACTCTTTCTCTATTAACCTAGTAGTTAACATTATAATCTTTTCGTAAGATAGAATAATAGCTATATTTAGATATTACTATAGTAATTCTTCTATAGTAATATTAGTTATAAGGGTTTTTTAGGGAATATTAATTCTTTCTATCTTATAATAATAATTAATTTTAATACTTAGTTATAAGTTTTTATTAAGAGCTATATTCTATTAATAATATCTCGAGGATTATAACTAGTAAAGAGTAATATTTTACCCTAGTTTTTCTATTTAATAAAGAACTATACTTAACCTAATATCTCTTATATTTAGGAATAGTATTTTACTAATTAGTATCTNAGTACTCTTACTAATACTTGATAAAAATAGTTAAATATATAATAGATTATAAGGATCTTATTAATACTATTTATTCGAGCATTTAAAGACTCATTTAAGGAAGTTATTGACTCTTTCTTTATTTATTTAGTATATTACTTAGATTATATAAGGGTATCTCTAGTAACTCTACTACTAGGGAGGTATATAAGAATATATATACTACTAAGGCTACTATATAATTCTACTAGCTACTACTTAACTCGGGTAACTTATATAAGATATAACTATTCTATTTAAATATATTTAGATACTTTACTCTAGTTAGAAGAAGATATACCTTTTAATAACCTATTTTCAGACTATATACTATATTATTCATTCATCTCAATCTATTTCTATCTTGTTTTTTATTTAATTACTTTTACTCTATACCTAGAATAGTATCTAAACTCTTTACCCTATAAATAGATTTAACTATACACTTTACCCGATAATAGTATTTATACTAATACTAGCTTATAACTTGTTAAAATAGTAATGAAATTACTTATTATTTGTGAGAATACATATAGTATTAAAGCTACTAACTATACGGCTCTACTAGCTACTATATAACTTAGGTAACTTATATAAGATATAACTATTCTATTTATACGTATTTGAAATACTTTATTCTAATTAGAAAACAATATACTTTTTAATAACCTACTTTTAAACTATATACTATATTATTTATCTATTATAATTATAAGCCTAGTTATATTTAATTATCTCTAAACTATTTAGAATTAATTAATATAAAAGAAATCCTTTTTAATTTATTCTATTAGTTCTTTAATCTGTTATTTAAAAATAGTATATTTAATTACTAGTAGTTTTAATATTATAATATTATTATCTAATAATTCTAACTTTAACTATTAGTATATTATACTATATTTCTATATAACTAGTTAAGATATCTAGTAATATATTAATCTAGATATTAAACCTATCCTCGATATTTTAAAAATACTTAAACTACTTAAATTTAATAAATAGTTTAGCTAAGAAAACACTATTTAAAAGAAAACTAAAAAAACTATCCTTTATACTCTTATTCTTTTAAGGGTTTTTAATTACTATTTAGTAAATCTNAGGAGTATTTATATTTATATAAATATTACTTATTAGTTAGTTATTAATTATAATTAATTAATATATTAAGATTATTTACTAATAAGAGTAGGCTAAGTCCTATTATACTTCCATAGAGATTATAAGTTAACTTATATTAGTAATAAAGAACTTTTATGTTAGTAGTATAAAGTTTTATTTTGGGGTAGGTAAAGCTTAGTCTATAATAGAGATATTAAAGTTATAGATATTAAGGTTATAATAAATATTTAAATAGAGTACCTATAGTTAGTAGTAATTAAATGTTTCGAGATATTCGAATTATG
>RYZW01002083.1:4746-14831 GCA_004367215.1 Colletotrichum trifolii
TTTAAATAGATTAGAAACTTTTAGTATAACTACTATAGTATAGTAATTACTTACTAACTACTATAGTACTAAGCTATAGCTAGTAATAAGTATTACTAGTAAAGCACGAGGTATATAGCTATATATACTGTATATTAAGGTATATAGCTATATATACTATATATATATAGAAGTATACGTGCTATACATAGTACTATATACTATATAGTATAATATTACTAATACTAGTAACTTTTTCTTTTTGCCGTATACTTTATATACTTCTATTTATATATAAAAGCTAGTACTAAGAACGCTATAAATACGTACTAAAACGCTATTAAAACAGCATTAACAATAAGTATAAAACAGTATTAAAAATAAGCATAAAACAGCATCAAAAACAATTCTTTTGCCTTTTTTACCTAATAATATCTAAATACCTATATTATCTATTCTACTTAAATAACCTATCCCTCTATTCAAATAGTTATATAGTTTAAATTAATACGTTTCTCAAAAGTATAGTTTAAGGTATTTCTCGTAAAAGTATTAGTAATATCATTATTTTTATTAATCTACTATATTTTATAGAGTTCATAGTATTCGTATAACTACTTTAATACTCTAATATTAATTATTAAGTATTTCTCTTTAGTAGTACTAAGTTTTAGAAAATATTTATAGAAAGAATATAAGTTAGTATATATAATAGTTAAAATCTGAGAGAAGTTTTAGTATTTAAGGATTTCCTTAAGTAATATAGTAATAGTATAGGCGAAATCTATACAAGCTATTATAGTATAAATCTCCGCAATAAATATATTCCTAGTAACTTTTTTATTTTTAATAGAAGAATAATATATAAAATTACTATAGAAATTAAACTCATTATTACTAATTACTATCTCTTAACCTAGGATTATTATAAATCCTAGTTAAAATAAGAACTTAGTATTATTAGTAAAAGAGCTATTGATAAGAATATAGAGATATATTTTTAAGAAGTTAAGTAGTATAAAGTTAAAGCTATAATTAAAAAACTTAATTTACTACTTAAAATACTTATTAAGAATAGTAGTATTATTAGAAAAAAGTTATTATTCTTATATAACATGTAAGAAGTTAAATAATACTTCAAGTTAATATATCAGGGTAAAGTATACTCTATATATATATTATTTAATATATACTTTCTTAAATACCTTAAATATAATATGTATATCGAAGAATACTAGCTTATGCTTTTAGTATTTTTAGTATAGGTAGAAAGTATTACTATTAAAGCTTAAAATACCCCAGTTAAATATAAAAGAGGTAATCTCTATAAAAATAGTCTTCAGCTTTACCTTAAATAAAGCCTTTTGGAACTCTCTATCCTTATAATATAAGAAAGTAGTATTAGAGAAACTGAGGGTATTATTAGTTTATATATTTATAAACCTATAATTATTATTAATATAGTATAAAATAAAGCAATATAAGTTATATATCAATATTTCTATTTATAACTACTCCTTATAATACTTAGAATAAATTACTTACTAATAAAAACTAGCTTTAAATAATAGCTTAATAATAATTATTATAAATCCTAGAAAGTATTACCTTTTAAAGTAAAATAATAAATCAGCTATAATATACCTTATAAGCTCTATTTAAACTTAGATATAAACTTAAATAAGATCTCAAAATTATATTATTATACCTTTATACTAGAAGAGAACTAAAACTATAACTAAAATTAACTATTAGCTATTCTATTAAAGTATTAATAATTACATTAATATTTCAAACTTACTATTATCTCTAAAACCCTAGATTATAGAACTTGATTTCTCATATACCTTATTCATATTTTTATTCGTAATCTTATTAATAATATATAACTTAAAATACTTATAACCCTTATAAAAAACAAAGTTAACCTTAATAATCTTAATAATACTATTAATAATAATACTCTTAACCTTCTTTTTAATCAATTCCTTAAATAATAAACCTAGTATTATAATAATACTTTATTTATAGAATATAAAAGAGAAAACTATATCTAACTATTCCTTAGCTATAAAATATACTATAAAATAAAGCTTATAGTTAAATATTTAAACTAGAATAGTAATTAAGCTGTATTGTAGAAAATTAAGAAGTCTTAGTAAGATTTCAAAGATATTACTAATAACTTAAAGAAATAAAAGATTATTATTAACAATAATGGAAAGATTACTATTATATATAATAATAGTATCTTATAGTATTTAGTAAGTATTCTAGGGTTTTATAGAGATAATAATAGATAAAATCAGGATATTACTATAGAAGTATATATTTCTTAGTAATATTAAACCTCTAGTAGTAATATTAGGGATATATATAAAGTAATCACTTATACCTAGTAATATTACTGTTAATAGTATAAGTTAAAATATTTAGTTATTCTTAAAGTATAGCTTTATAGTTATTATTTGAAACTCTTAAAAACCTCAGAAAAATTCAAAAATATATATCTTACTATAAGTAGTAATAAAGTAAAATAAACTTTACTACTTATATTTCTCTTATTATATATATATATAAAAACCTAAAATAAGAAAGCTACTATATACAAGATATCGGGGCTATTATATATTACTAAAACTATATTAATAGTATATTTAATATAAATATAATAAACCTCCTCTATTACTTTCTAAATAGTATAAGTATAAGTAACAATATCTAAAGAAAAAGCAGAATTATCTATAAAACACAAATATATTCTAAAAACGAGTAATATAAGTATAAAGCTATTTAGACTAATAGTATTATTAATTACTTTATATACTACTTAAAAAGATGTTCCTTAAATTACTATAAAAACTTTATTATAATAAATCTTATATATTTAGTAGAAGAAAGTATAGTCATATTTAACTTTACTAATATTATTATATATTTTAATTAATACTATTTAAACTATTAATCCTATAGCTTTTATTTCTAATCTAAACTTCTTAGATTAAAAAGGTATTCCTGTATCAATAATAATAAAGTCTAGAAAACCCTAGTAAGAATTAATCTAGTATACTTTAAAGGCCTCTTATATTACTTTCGCTGAGATTCTTAGTAAAAAGTGAGTAGTATTAAATACTATAGTAGTATTAATAATATAGAGTATAAAGTAGCTATTAATATAGATAATATTAATAATAACCTCGAAATTAAACTTAATATCCTCTAATATAGTAAACTAAAAACAGGAAAAAGTAATACTATATATCTAGTATTAGTAATAGTACTACTTAAAAGTCTTAAAAGTATAGTATTTAATAGGATATCTTATTTTAGTAAAGATATTATCTGCGAAAAGCTAAGCCTAAGCTATAATTCAGCTATAGGGAACGTGAATACTATTTATTTAGAACTAAGGAGTAAAAGAGAAGTTCTCGCGAAAAGCGTGAAAAGTCTACTTAAAAGTAGTACTAGGAGCTTACTAGTAGCCTACTAGTACCTAACTTCTTAGGTATAGTTATTAGGACTTAGGTAGAGCCGGAGTTAACTAGCCGGGCGTAGCCCGTAATATTATCGAAGTATATTATAACTAGGTATTTAAATTAATAGTGAAGTCTCAATATTTCTAATTCTATAAAATATATAGAAATAAGTATTTTTTCCTTATTAAGGATTATTAGTTATATTGAAGGTCTCTGATCTATTTAAAGTTATATATTTCTCGGGAACTCTTTAAAAGAAACTATACCTAGTATATTAAACCCTATAGATATTACTAGTTCTAAAGAACTATTAAAATAGAGAAAACCTTCAGTAGTAAACGTAGTTAGTTAACATAATAGGTAATAAATAGGGAAAATATAAGCCTATCTATCGTAGTTACTCTTTAAAGATCGTAGTTATATAATACTAATACTAGCTAGCTATAATACCTGTCGCTAGCTATTAATAGTTAGCTATTAATAATTACTAGCTATTAATAGTTATTAACTATTAATAGCTAATAGTAACTACTAATAGCTAGTAGTAGTTACTATATAGTTTACGTAATTAGAAAGTATATATATACCTACTAGTCGCGCTTACCTATTATAGGATTCGAACCTACTACTTTTACTATAATAGTAAGAGCTAGCTAGATAGTAAACTATTACGTCAAGCGGGTTCCTTATTAAGGAATATCTATAAATACTTTTATTTTTCAATGATAAATATAACTTTTTTACTTTAGTATAGTTAGTTATATATATAATTAAGCATTATACTAAAATAATCTATATTTATAATACAAAATAAGAAAAAGGTATTATATAGTACTATATAAAATATAATAATACTAAGTAGTATAAGAATGTTAACTATTCTAAGTGTTATTAATAAAGTAGTATTACTAAAATATATTATAACTAGTTTACCTTATAGAAATATAAGGATTATAGAAAGATTAACTATCTACTTAAAAGCTATAAACTAGGAATATATAGTAATTAAGATACTAGTAATATTTAAATTAAGCAATATTTCTTAATAAATAGTATTTAAGTAATAGTTCTTAAATATAAAGATATATATAGAAATTATATCTATATTCTTAGTAATCTTAGGAATAGTAGTATTTACTTTAGTAAAAATATATAATATTATCTAATCTTAAAAGATTCTAGTAATTTTATTTCTATCTATAGTAATAAGGTATTCGCCGAAATATGATATAAAGAACTATTTATGGGTATTAGATATTATAGAAATAATAAAAGTATAATCTTTAAAGTTATATTATATCTAATACTAAGTAATGAGCTTTTTATACTTATTATCTCTCTAAAGTATTTAGAGATCGTTATTAAAGTTATTAATATTCTTATATTTAGCGAGAAAGGTCTAGTATATTATTAGAGAGTATATTTTTGGATTAGTAATTAATCTATACTTATTATATAATATATACTATTCTTTAAGGGAATATTTTATGAACTAATAGCCTATTTTATTATATATATAGTATTTCTTATTATTATAGGTATATATAGAAGCTAGGGGAAAGTAATATGTACTCTAAAGTAGTTAGGAGTAGGTAGGAGTATAGTTATAACTTTAAATATTATTTTAAGATATAATATATATACATAGTTAGTTTAAAACTATTTTTGAGGTATAGTATTATTACTTCTATTATTCTAAAAGTATTATAACTTTTAAAGTACTATAGTATTACTTATAGCTAGGTATAATTAGTTATAAAAACTTTAAAAAGTTAACATAAAACTAGAATATACTGACTAGTATTCTAATATACTATAGTATACGCTTATAAGTTAAATATAGGGTATTTTATTAGTATACTAGTTAGCCTTAAATATTTTCTAGAAATTAATAAACTTTATAATAAGTATTTCAAGTACTTATTTTTATTCTAATTGGAGTTCTTAACTATTATATTCTTAAGAAGAGTAATTTACTAGTTAGAGAAATAAATCTAGTCGATCTTATTATTTTTAAAATACTCCTAAATATATATAGTTATCCAATTAAAATATAAGTTTTAGCTAAAGTATATAAAGTATTTAAAGTAAAAGTTAAAAGCTTAACTTTTTAGTATAATAGAGAAGATTCTTATTTATAGATTATATAAGATACTAAGTTTAGAATAATAATCATAAAAGATATAAATCTTAATTTTGAGAATATTATAAAAACCTCTACTATACTTTATACTTTTACTATATAACTTTATAAAATTTATAATATATTTAATCAATAAGTCTTTAAATAGGGGAATAAGAAAGGGGTATAAAGGATATTCAAGTTATAGAAATTACTATACATTACTATTATTTTAGTATATCTCTAACTAGTAGGAAAGTACTATATTATATAATTTAGGAATTAATAGTCCTACTAGTAATAATAGAAATTACATATTATATATAAGTAGTAGTAGAAGTTAGGTATTTTATATAAGGTTTTTAGATATTAACTAAATTTTAGCTATAAGTATTACTATTTTAACCTTAGGTTTAATAATATAAAAAGGTATCCTAAGATTATCTATATTAAAAAAGTTATTAAGTTATTTAGGGTAGTTTTTAAAATTAATCCAAAGCCTAAGATATTTTTCTTTATTTTATTAAACTTCTTAAGAGTCTAGTATTTAAAATACTTCTATTAAACAAGTTTATATAATATACTATAGATCTTATTTTTTTTAATTTTAACCTTATAGTTAGTAAGGTATTCTTAAAAGTATTAGATTACGTAGTTATTAATAAGTTTCTATATTAATAAAAGTTATTTATTAAAATCTATCTTAAAATAATTAACAAGCTCGTAACTATAGATCTTTATAAAATTATATTAATTATTATTAGTTATATTGAAGGTCTCTGATCTATTTAAAGTCATATACTTCTTGGGGTCCCTCTAAAGGTAGCTATACCCGGTATATTAAACCCTATAAATACTACTAGTTCTGAGGAACCATTATACGGAGGAAACCTCAGGTAGTAAACGCGGTTGGTTAATACGATAGCTGACAAATGCGGAAGGTATGTCATATAAAGGGAAGGTATAGGCCCATATCTGTCGTAGTTACTCTTTAAGGATCACAGTTACGTGATACTAGATACCAGCCAGCCAGTAGCGCCTACCGCCAGCTATTAACAGTCACCAGCTGTTAACAGCTATTAGCAAGAGCCAGCAACAGCTAGTAGCGGTTGCTATATAGTTTATATAGCCGGAAGGTATATATATGCCTACTAGTCGCGCTTGCCCGCCGCAGGATTCGAACCTACTACTCTTGCTGTGATAGTAAAAGCTAGCTAGACGTTAAACTACTATGTCAAGCGGGTAAAAATTATATTAATAAATATAAAATACAATAAGAATAGTAATATCTTTAGTATTTACCTATAGAAAATTATTATAGTTAAGCTTAAAAGACTTTCTAAAGAAATCTATATTGATATATAGTTTAAGCTTCTCTAGGATTATATAATTACTACTTAAAGTTACCTAAACTATTACTACACTAAAGCTTACCCTAATATTTAATTTGGGGTATAGTTTAGATATATTAATAAAAAAGTATAGGTTTTTTCGAAAAAGAGATAATTTTCGAGAAAGTATAGGGGTTTCGAGATATTATATAAATCTTTTAAATATAAGAAGTATAAGATACTATAAATCTTATATATTATAGGTATCTAGTAATACTCTAAAAAGTATTATATTTACTGAATATTTTCTAGTATATATTAAAAAGTATTATTTAAACTTATTTCTTTAGTATTTTATAGAATAAAATTAGTATGTTAATCTAGAAATACTTTACTAGGGCTAACAGTAAGAATAATGTCTATAAAATATATAAGTTAATACTTACAATCTTTTATTTTATATAGATTTTAGATAAGAGGTTTATAATTACTTTTTTTACATAAAAACTTTACTAATTTATAGTATGGTAGTAATAGATAAGTTAACTACTAATTAGTATTAGTTTATCTATAAAAGGATAATTATATACAATATATAATCTTATTATATAAATATAAAAAAGTTCTAGTATTTATTATTATTATTACTATATTATATATTTATATATAAATAAATAAAATTTTAGATCTATAGTATAATAATTACTTACTAACTATTATAGTACTAAGCTATAGCTAGTAATAAGTATTACTAGTAAAATATAAAATATATAGCTATATATACTATACACGCAGAGGCGTATATACTACACGCAGTACCGCATACTATATAGTATAACATTACTAACAATAAAACTAAGTTTTCTTATATAATTATATAATATAATCTCAATAGTAATACTATATATCTTTATAACTATAAACCTTATATTCATTATTCAAATTTAAGTTATTATACTTCTATTTCTAAGATTTCATAGCTTTTTTATAAAAACTTCCAGAATAATATTTCTCTAAGAAATCCCCAGGATTTCCTATAGAATACCCTAGAATCACTCCATTACTATTACACGTAATTAAAAAGCAAAATCTAGTATATATTATATATAACTAAATATAGCTAAGCATAATACGTATAATCCTATTTCATCTAATTAAAATAAAACAAAACCTAAAAAAACAACGCTATAACCAAAAGTTCTTCTAGTAAAAACTCTACTACTTAAACTCATTATTCCTAATATACCCCTCTAGCCTCGAGAACCTTACCTATAAGCTAGCCTTTCAAATAACACTATTAATACTCTATTTATATCTTATAAAAAACCCTCTAAATAACCCTATTACCCTTATTAAACCTCTACTCCTATAACAAAAAAAGTAGCACTATTTTCAAATAGTTCAAATACCTTTTATTCACTAAAAAATACCTCAAATATAAAACCTCCAGTACCCCTAATATCTCAAAATTCCTCTTCTTACTATAACTCTAAACATCTCAACTAATCTATTATAGTAATTTAAATAACAAATATACCAAACTAATAATTTCAGAGAAACTTCATAAAACCATCAACTATAAAATCTCCCAAAAACATATATTTAATTTTAAAATACCCTTACTAAACTTCTTAATATAGCTAATAATTATAGATATCTATATACCTTAACTTTATATATAATTAAACTATTTTAGCTATTATAAAGTATATTATTTACTAGTTATTAAACTTTATATATAATTAAACCATTTCAGCTATTACTAAGTATATCATCTACTAGTTATCACACTAAATTCAGACAACTAAGCAAAACTTATATACCCTACCCTTACTAAACATATTTATCAAAAAATCTACTTAAAATATAATAATAAAATAACTAGCAAAAATAACCTCTTAAATAACCTAAAATAACACTAAAAACTCTACTTCAATTATTAAAATAGTAATAATATCTTATTTATTAGCTTACTATACTATTAAACCTCTAAAAAGATATATAGTATATACTTAAGAGCTCTTTCAATTATTACTATTATCTATAAAACTAGTATCTATAATAATAATAAAGCTATTAAATAAATCACTAGCCTTACACCCAAACTTAAAGTAGAAATTCTTCATCTTACCAAAATATCGTATTATTTATTCAACTTCAATATAGTAATTATCTAAAAAATTTTAATTAAAATATAACAATCAGCTTACTATATAAATAATATCTAATCTTATTATAATAATAGTATAATTAATAAAACCAACATCTTATTAATAATACTTAATCTCCACATAAAAAACTTAATTATACTATAAAGAAAAATTTATTAAGTTTCAGAAAAATTTTAAATTACTTAATATATTATATATACTTTATAAAACACTTAAAAAACTTTTTAATATATACTACTTATAAAAGCTATAGCTATTATACTACTTAATCTTAAATAACCTTAATACTAAAAAACTACTATAAATCCTTATTTCTTTTAAAATAATACTTCTTTTAGAAATCTACTAATAATATAAGTATTTCAAATATATCTTTTAAGGGGAAAAACATATAATCATTAATATAAAAGAAAAAAATAATATACCCCTTAAACTAATAATAAAACTCTCCTATAATAGGTTTAAAACTAAAGCATTTAAAACCTATTTCTAAGTAATATTACTAGAGGAGGGGGGATCTCTAAAAACTATATAATACTTTATTTAAATAATAAATCTTACCTTTTACTTAATAACCTAGTAATATCTCTATATAAACAACCTCATCAAGCATTACATATACAAATATATTAACTATATTATATTAAAGTAGTTCAAGATTAAAATAATTAGTAATTAAATTACTATAAAAATTCAAAATAACATACCTACTAGAATTACTATATAAGTCTCATAATCATCTCATAGCTATTAATCTCTATAAATAATAAAATAAACCTTAATTTTCAAAAAACACCTATACTTATCAAACTTATAAATATAAACCTAGTAATACCCCAAAACCTTTAAGCCTCTCACAAGAGCCCTACTAACTTTACTCTAGAAATAAGATTTAATATAATTCCTAAGATAAACTCTTTTAGCTACTACTATTATTTTAGTATATAGATAAATAAATACTACTAAGTAAAATATAAATAATAATAATAACCTCTACTATAAAACT
>RYZW01002085.1:0-14827 GCA_004367215.1 Colletotrichum trifolii
TAGTAGTTATATTAAAGGTTTCTGATCTATTTAAAGTTATATATTTTTCCGGGACCTTTTAAAGGTAGTTATACCTAGTTATCAGCTCTTGCCTTATTTACCCTATAGATATTACTAGTACTAAGGAACTATAGAAATTATAGAGGAAACCTTAGGTAGTAAGATACGGTTAGTTAATATAATAGCTGATAAATAGGAAAGTATATTATAAAGGGAAGGTATAGGCCTATCCGTCGTAGTTACTTTTTAAGGATTATAGTTACGTAATACTAAATACTACCTAGCTAGTAGTACTTATCGCTAGTTATTAATAGTTACTAGTTATTAATAGTAAATAGCAAGTACTAATAGCTAGTAGTAGTTACTATATAGTTTACGTAATTAGAAAGTATATATATATATACTTACTAGTTACGCTTACCTGCTATAGGATTTGAACTTACTACTCTTACCGTAATAGTAAGAGCTAGCTAGACGTTAAACTACTACTTTAAACGGGTTATCTAAAGAACTTATAAATATTTCTTAAATATTTTATAAGGTTTATTTAAAACTAGAAAATAGACTATTCTTCAACTAAGTTTATATTAATAATAATAGTTAGAGACTTAATCTTTACTACTAGTACTTATAATCTAGAAATAAGGTTCTCGAGAAAAAGTGAATTCAAATAATAAATTATATGAAGAATAGTTTAAATAAATTATATATTACTAATAATCTTTATTTAAAAGAGATAACTTCTGTATTCTTTAGTAGTTTTACTTTTCTTAAAAATAATAGATTTAATTAGTATATTTTAGAGGTAGCAGATTTCTTATTTAGGTTTATAAATCAATATTTAGTAATTTTAAGCTAATATTTAAAATTATTAATTTTAGAAGAAACCTTTTAATCTTTAATCTTAGAAGATTGCTTTATAATACTAGGTATAATCTTTATATATTTCTTTAGAAGTTGAACTAATTTATTGATAATATTTTCTTTTTCCTCTTTTTTATTTATAGTATTTTTAGGTTTCTCTTTTTTATTTATATTAAGTTTAAATCCTATTTATCCTTAATCTTAGAATTACTAGTTAAATTATCTTTATTCTTATTAGAAAGAAGTTTAGGAATAGAAACCTTTCTAGGATAATTATAAGGATATTAAGAGTAAGTAGTCATAATAAGTTTCTTTAAAGTAACAACTAATCTCTTAGTAACATTACTAAGCTTAAGTATTTCGATAATTCTGAAAACTAGGAATAGTAATAAATATTCCTATAAATTAAGGAATTCTATAAAATAGAACTAAATAAAAGACTTTAGTTTAAACATTTAAATTTTGTATTATTACTTAAAGCTTAGACTAATCAAAGAATAAAGTTTTCAATATTAGTAATTTACTTATATATCTTAGAAATAGAATATTTTTGAATAAAGTTATGAAAGATAGTAAATATATCAATAATAAAAGGAAATAAGGGAAAATAATAAGTATTGATTTATTTAAAAGGGATAAAAAGAAATTAGGAGTATTAAATAAAATAGATCTCTTAATAGAAATAAAGAAAAGTATTTCGAGTACTAAAATTATTATGAATAATAGTTCAGTAATAATAAGAAAGATTTAATATAAGTTTAAATACTAATTTTCTACTATTTTCTAGGTTAGAGTTAAAGAGTATATATTAGAGTTTAGTAATAAGATAAGTAGAGATTAGTAAAAGACTATTTAATAAATTAATTACTTCAAGATATACTAAAGATTTAGTAGTAATATTATAGATACTTTTAATAATAATAGCTTATTCTTTGACTTTAATAAGAAAGTGCTTTACTTTACTAGTTTCTTTCTTAATAAACTAGAGAGGCTTCCTCTATAGTTAAGATATTAGTAATACGTAATATATATTATTAGACTTAAAGTTCATATACAAAATCTATATTAATAAGATATACTATTTATAAATATGAAAAATAACTATTAAAAATATTGATATAAGGGAGAAGAAAGAAACTAGTATGTAAAAGAATAATAAATAATTTATTTATAGTATATAAAAACCCACTTAATATAGTGGTTTAATATCTAGCTAGCTCTTACTATTATAGTAAGAATACTAGGTTTAAATTCTGTAGCGGGTAAGTATAACTAGTAGTTATATACTTTCTAAAAATATAAACTAATTATAATAACTACTACTAGCTAAGAAGGGCCGATAGCTCGCTCTCTACTACGACTATTAGTAGATATATTACCCCCTAAAGTATAACTTCAGCCCTCCTATCCCCCTACTAAATTCTATAGCTAACCCCTAATTAATCTAAAGTTCAACCCCTTATAGCTATAGTAGCTAGTATACCTGCCCTATATTAACCTTTTTAATAATAAATAACTAATAATTCCTTCTATAATAACCTTATACTTTCATACCCTTATACTTTTATAGCTATATATAATTCAAATATCTCGAGATATTTAATTACTACTAATTATAAGTATTCTATTCGAATATTCATTATAACTTCGATATCTATAACCTTAATATCCCTACTAAGCTTTACTTACCCCTAAGATAAGATTTTATACTACTAATATAAAAGTTCTCTATTACTAATATAAGCTGACTTATAATTTCTATATAAGTATAATAGGATTTAGTTTACTTTTATTAGTAAATAATTTTAATATATTAATCATATATAGCTAATATATAAATAATACTTATATAGATATAGATACTTCTAGTAAAGCTAGATAGCTTTCAGAACCCCTATAATTATAATATTATAATACTCTAAAGTATTTAATAATTAATATTATAGTAGGGTATTAATATTAAAGTATTATCTAATTATTACTTAATTACTAATATTATTAGCTTAGTATAGTAACTTATAAAATAGCTAGACGATTCTCTTTTAAATATCTATAGATTATTTCTTAATTATAATATTTAGAATAATTTTATTAAGGCTTAATCTAATATACTAATAGCTTTAATTAAAATAGTTATAGCTAGATATTTCTATACTTATCTTATNCGTAGCCTGTAATAATATCTCTATACTTATCTTATAATTATTTTTTTATAAGTAGTTATATAGATTTCGAGGAGATTTCAGTTCTATTATAAAAGTTATAGAAGAGTAATAAATTATAGAATACCTAGTTTTTATATTTTAAGTTGGGATTCTATTTTATTCTATTTTTAAAATGTTTAAAAAGGTTCTTAACCCTATAACTTTAGTAGTTACTTTAAGCTATATATATTAACCCTTAACTAGTCTCGATAAGGTTTTCCCTAATTATTACTACGAGGTCTTCTATTACTATAAAGTTAAATATTAGAACTAGGGGTATAATTATCTATAATAATAGGTAATTTCATTACAATTTTAACTAGTTATAAACTAGTATTAGTATAATTATTATTATTAGGTAAGATTTATAGTTAAATCTATATATAAGGTAAAAAGCTTAGATAATATTCTAGGTATAGAGCAAAAGCAACCAAACTACTACTAGCTATTAGTATTTACTATAGTTATTAATAACTAGTAATTATTAATAGTTAGTAGTAAGTATTACTTACTAGGAGTATTAGTATTATATAACTGCGATCCCATAATAAGTAACTATAATAGATATAGGGACATATAAATTTTCTATTTATCAGTTATTATCTTTAATTAACTATATTATTACTACCTAAGGTTTTCTCTATTTAAATAATTCCTTAGACCTAGTATTATCTAGAAGGTATACAAAGTAAGAGCTGATAACTAGGTATAGCTTCTTTTAAAAAGTTCCCGAGAAATATATAACTTTAAATAGATTAAAGACATTCAATATAACTATTATAGTATATAAAAAGATTAGATAACTTTTAATTTTAGAAAAGGCTAACTAGTTGTTCCTGCTTATATAATAAAGATAGTTGAATATATAACAGATCATAATAATCTTATTAACTCTTTTTTAAATATTCTAAAGCCTATTTCAGGAACCTATTTACTCTATTTTATTTATTTAGTATATTGCTTGAGAAATATACAAAATAACTTTAATCGAATTACTAAGGTTTTATACTAAAGCTAGAAGTTGAAACTATTAATAGGATTCTCTTTAATGAAATTAAACTATATTTAAATCTTAGATATTAAGTGCTTTCGGATACAATTACCAAAAATAAAAAATATATTAAAAGAGAGGGAGGAAAAAGGGAAAGAATAGCGATTGAATCTTTTAAAAGAAATAAAGTTAATTAAAAACTACTAAATAAAATAGATTTCTTGAAAAGAATATAGAAGATCATTTCAAGTTTAAGATTCGTTATTTTTTTAAATATATAAAGATACAAAATACCTCAAATAATTAAAAATATTAATTTTCTATTACCCTTCAAAATAGGATTAAAGAGGAATTATTCTAACTTAAAGATATAATAGGTAAGGATTAGTACTAGATTACTAACTAAAGTAGATATAAAATACTCTAAAAAGTCGATAGTAATATTATATTAACTAATATTAGTATTAATAGCCTATATCTTAACCTTAGTAAAACACTCCTTAGGTTTAATAATGTTTTTCTTAACAGACTTGAAAGGCTTATCTTATAATTAAAATATTGATAATAACTAATATATATTATTATACTTAAATCTAATATATAGAATCTATATTAGTAATATATACTACTTATAAAATAAGATAGTAACTATACAAATATTAATATAAAGGAGAAGAAAGAAAACTAGTAGGTGAAAAATCGATAAATAATTTACTTATAATATATAGAAAATTGGATTACTAGCGATTTTAGAAGGAACTAACCGATTACTTTTCCTAATACTCGATGAAAGATAGTTAAATAAATGATAGATTATAATAGCTTTTTTAATTTCTTTTATTCAAGTACTAGAAGATCTATTTTAGGAACTACTTAAGCTATTTTATTTATTTAGTATATTAATTAAATAATATAAAAGTATCTCTAATGGCTCTACTACTAAGGGGGTATATAAAAATACGTATAGTACTAAGTCTACTATATAACTCTACTAGCGACTATATAACTTAGGTAATTTATATAAAGTATAACTATTCTATTTATACATATTCAAATACTTTATTCTAGTTAGAAGAAGATATACCTTTTAATAACCTATTTTTAGACTATATACTATATTATTTATTCATCACAAAATAAGAATATAACAAACTACAAAACTACTACTTGGATTATAAATAGAATTATTTCAAGCAATAGCTATACTAAATGATATATTTCTAAATACTTAGAATAACTAGAAATTACTATATAAAACTCAAGAAACCTAATCTAAATAGAAGTTTTCTTAATAAATATTAGAATATATTCTAAATTCTTATTAAACCTTATAATTTTACTAGGGATATATTTATAAAAGTTATTATTAAGTATACCTATTCAAGAAATATTATAAGTAAAATAATTCAAAGATATTATCTAAAGTTAGATTAAAGGGATATTTTGTATACCTAATAATTTTATTTTGAAAACCTAAAACCTTTATAGAATATAAATCACTACCTTTTAAAAAGTTTTTATTATTTAAAATATTAGATTTAATAAAATAAGAATTTACTTAAAATAGACTTGTATAGACCTTTTATAAAGGAAAATATCAAACTACTAGTTAAATCCATTACTAAAGAATAAGAAAACCCTATTCTTAAAATACTTAGATATTTAAAGATAATAAGAATACTTAATAAAAGAAACCGTTTTTCTACTAGTTATCCTATCAATATTAAAAATAACTTTAGATATTAAACTAAGCCTAGAATTAATCTTAGAAACTAATAAAAAAGGTTTAACTATACTTAAACTAATATTTAGACTAATAAGACTAGTCGAGGCTTTTAATTAATATTAACTAGATAAAATAACTTTAAATATAAATCAGAATTTAAGAAATATCCTAATGATAGGAAAACTAGATAATATATTTAAAATAAGAAACCTAACTAGTGAAGAAGAAATACCTATTTTAACTAAATATAGAAATAAATACTCGAGAACCTATCATTAACTGACTTGGGTAAAATGAAAATATAGTTCTAAACTTTAATAAACTAAAATAGAACTTTCAACTATTTAGGAACCTAGCTAATAATATGAACATAAACAAAAATAGCTTTAGCTAAGAACTAATGTTAATAACTTTACAGTACTTTTCAAAAAGTATAATAATAGTATTTTATATTATACAGAATATAAATAAAAGAGCTTTATTGATACTTATTTATTTTAATAGTATTAAAGTTTAGATAAAATGAACCTCAACCTTTTATTAATATTGATTATTATTTAAAATATAGTATTAAAAAAGAAGAGTTTTTCTACTAAAGTTGAAATATATCTTACTTAACTAGTTATACTTCTTAAGACTTAAAAAGATATTATAAACTTATTAAAATTATTATATAAGTCTTTTATTAAAATAGTAAGAACTAAGATTATAAAGCGAAAACAAAAAAGTACCTAATCAAAAACAAATTACTTAATTATAAAAACTGAACCCTTTTTTCGCAAATAAGCTTTTATTTATTTAGTTAGTTTTACTCTATACGTAGAATAGGATCTAAGCTCTTTACCTTATATATAAATTAAATATAAATCTAATCTCATAATAGTATTTATACTAATACTAGCTTATAACTAGTTAAGATAGTAATAAACTTACCTATTATTGTAAATAATTCTACCTCTAGTTCTAATATTAACTTTAGGGTAATAGAAAGCCTCGTAGTAATAGTCTATATAGAAAAAGTTTTATTAAGACTATAGTTTAGTATATATAGCTAAGAATAACTATCAAGGTTATGAGGTTAAGAGCTTTCTTGAAATTCTTAAAAATAGAATAAAACAAAATACCTATTTCGAGATATAAAAGCTAAGTATTCTATAATCTATTACTCTTCTATAACGTTTATAACAGAATTGAAATCTACTAAAAGTCTATATAACTACTTATAAAGAAATATTTATAAGTTTAATATAGAAATATCTAACTATAATAATTATAAGTAAGCTTATTAATATATAAGACTAAGCTTTAATAAACTTATTTCAAGAATTATAATTAATAAATAGTTTATAGATATTTAAAAGAAGATTATCTAGCTATCTTATAAGATATTATACTTAACTAGTAATATTAGAAACTAGGTATTAATAAAATAGTATTTTAATATCAATACTTTACTATAATACTAATTACTAGATATTTTAGAGTATGATAATAATATAATTATAAAGGTTTTAAAAGCTATTTAGTTATACTGGAAATATTTATATCTATGAAAATATTATTTATATATTAATTATCTTTAATAATAAGAATAAGTCGAGTTTTACTATAGTTATATAGAGATTATAAGTTAGTTAATATTATTAGTAGAGAATATTTATATTGGTAGAATAAATTTCTTTCTTAAGATTAAGTAAGATTTAGTAGGGATATAAAAATCATAGACTTTAAGATTATAATAAATATTTATAAGAATAAGTATAATACTAAAACTACTATATAGCTCTACTATTTATTATATAACTCTAGTAGTTTATGTAAAATATTACTATTCTATTTATATATACTCAAATATTTCATTCTAGGTTAAATATAATATATTCTTTAATAACTTATTTTTAGATTATATACTATATTATTTATTTATTATAATTATAAACCTCGTTATATTTAATTATTCCTAAACTACTTATAAATAATAAATACGAAAAATATCTTTTTTAATCTATCTTATTAGTTTTTAAATAAATTACTTAAAAATAAAATACTTCATTATTAGTAATCTTAATATAATAGTAAGACTATCTAATAATTCTAAGTTTAACTATTAATATATTATACTATATTTCTATATAATTAGCTAAGATATCTAATAGTATATTAATCTACATATTATACTCATTTTTAATTTTTTAAATATACTTAAACTACTTGAATTTAACTAATAACTTACTTAAGAAAGTACTATATAGAAAAGTATTAAAAATACTAAACCTTATATTCTTTATACTAAAACTAATTTTATTTACTATATAACTAGTCTTAAAATTTAAATAATTTAAAGACTTAATTATAAAGAAATAAAGAAATATCATAAAATAATTTAGATATAATTTAATACTACTATTAATAATAACCTTCTAATAGTTACTCAAATAGAACTATTTAATACTAATAATATATATTTTTAAATTCTCCCAAGAATTCTAAAATATTAATATACTTAGAATAATTTAATTATATATTAATAAATTAAAGTTAAATATAAGAAAGTCTTTAAGAAAACTAATTCAAATATCTCTAGTCTAGTTTAAAATAGTAAGTAGTATACTATCTATTTCTTAGTAATTAAACATAATATCCTAGAAATCTAGGGAATCTTTATAGTAAAAAAGTAATTTCAAGTATTAATTTAATATACTTTACTTAATTAAGGTATAACTTAATATTAGAATATTATTAAAAGAAAACTATAAACCTTAATATTAAAGCTTTAGCTAAATATAGAGGAATCTTTATAATTTTATCTTATACTAATAGAAGTTCAACTAAAAACTATAATAAAATATCACTTATGTTAGCTATTTTCGCGGGAAAGTTAAATATAACTTTAACTAAAACAAAATACTTATATAATTTCAGGAGCTACTTAAACCCTCTAGAAAACTATAAGTATATTAAATATACTATTACTAGCCTATATACTAGATTCCCTAATATTCAAATATTAGTCTCGTTTTAAAATAGTATTATAGATAGGATAAATAATTCTAAATTATATATTCCATAATAAAGACTAGCGAAAAGAAGATAACTAAATTCTAAAAAATATACTAGTAAAAGTAAAGAAACTTTTTTTAGATATCTTAAAAACTAAATTAGTTCTTTTGAATAGTAAGTCCAGTAATAATTATAACTTTTCTAATTTAATATATATTAGTATTAATCCTACTCTCCTTAAAAAGTTAATTAAGATTCCCCTAGAAGTCTTCTTAACTACTTAAAGGCCTTATATATTTTTAAGGAATATAATTTTTAATAACTATAAAATAATATATATTACTAATTCAATAGATTTCTTCAAAAAAAATCTTTTAAGTTTAGTAAAAGAATAGATTTAGTTTAATAGAGTTTAGCTAACTTTCCCAAAATTAGAAGAAATAAGAACGTTATTAAAGAAATCCTTAATAATCTAGATAAGAAGAATATACTTAATTTAATATTAGATAATATGACTTATACTAAAAACTTCTATACTAATATTATCTTAGAAACTCTATTCTCTAATGAAACAAAAATGTAATATATAAAACTAAACTATACTTCTAAATTTAGCCTAATTAAATACTCCATTACTATAAAATAATTACTTTAAAGGTATAATTTTATTTTCCTCAAATATAAACCTATTTCACACTATCTTATAATCTATTTAAATACTTCTAATATTATCTTAGAATTACTAAATATTATATTTTTTAATTATACTTTAAAATAATACCCGCTTGATATAGTAGTTTAACGTCTAGCTAGCTTTTACCGTTTTACGGTAAGAGTAGTAGGTTCGAATCCTGTAGCGGGTAAGCGTGACTAGTAGCTATATACTTTCTAATTATATAAACTAATTATAATAACTACTACTAGCTATTAGCTTTTACTACTTACTATTAATAGCTAGTAACTATTAATAGCTAGTAATAGGTATTACTAGCTAGCTTAGTATCTAGTATTATATAACTATGATCCTTAAAAAGTAACTACGATGTATATAGGCCTATACTTTCCCTTTATAATATATTTTCTATATTTATTAGCTATTATATTAACTAACTATGTTTACTACCTGAGGTTTCCTCTATATAATAGTTCCTTAGAACTAGTAGTATCTATAGGGTTGAATATGTAAGGTATAGTTACTTTTAAAGGGACCCCGAGAAGTATATGACTTCAAATAGATCAGAGACTTTTAATACAACCAAATTACTTTAAAATAATTTTCCTAAAACTAAAATCTAATAATACTTATATATAATACTTTTAAATCAAATATCTAAGATAAATTACTCTTAAGTATTAAATCTTTAACATTTGGGAAATAAAAGTTATAAAACTAAAATAATTAAACTGTTCCTACTATATAATAAACTATTCTTAATAAGTTATCTCTAGATAAACTTCGAGATTATACTTAGTTTACTTATTTTATCATATTACTTAAAATCTATTTAACTTCCCTAAAATATATATAAGTAACTCTTAGATATTTATTACTAAAAACGAATCTTCAAACCTACTCTTTTTATTTATATTACTTAAGAAAACCTATAATTTGATCTTTCAAATATTAGCAACATTCAAAAAATAAATAATAAAACAGAAAAACCTTTTGATTTATAGAATTCAACAAAAAATCGATCTTAAACTATCTCCCTCTTATATTAAAAAGCTAGTTAGAATAAATAAGTATACTAGAAAAAAGCTAATTACCTAAGAAATAGAAATACGAGGAACTATAAGACTACTACCTAAACTATAAAAGGAATTAATTTAAATAATAACTATACTATATAATATATCTTTAAATATTTATAGTATCTAAAGATTACTATATAAAATTAAAGAAACCTAATATAAATAATACTTTTATTAATAAGTACTAGAATATACTTTAAACTCTTATTAAGACTTATCACTTTACTAGGGATAGATTTATATTTATAATTATTTAGTATACCTGCTTAAGAAATAGTATAAATAAAGTATTTGAAAAAATCAATTTAAAGTTAAACTAAGAATATATATTAAATACTTAGTAAGTTATATTCTAAATACTTATAACATAAGATCTAGATCCCTATTTTTTAGAAAGTTATTATTCCCTAAAATATTAGATTTAATAAAACAAGACTTTATTCAAAATAAACGTTATATAAAATACTTATAAAAGAAATTATAAGACTACTAATCAAGTTAATTACTAGAAAGGAAGATAACCTTATTCTTAAAATACTTGGGATTTCAAAATAGTGAAAATACTTAATAAAAAGACGTCTCTTCTACTAACTATCCTATTAGTACTAGAAGTAACCTAAAATATTAAGCTAAGCTTAAAATTAATTTCTAAGACTAATAAAAGAAGTTTTATTATATTTAAACTAATACTTAAACTAATAAAACTAGACCTACTTAACATAGTAGTTTAACGTCTAGCTAGCTTTTACTATTTTATAGTAAGAGTAGTAGGTTCGAATCCTGCAGCGGGCAAGCACAACTGGTAGCTATATGCTTTCCGGTTATGTAAACTATATAGTAACTACTACTAGCTATTAATACTTACTATTATTAGCTATTAATAGCTAGCGACTATTAATAGCTAGTAATAGATACTATTAGCTAGCTAGTATTAGTATTACGTAACTATAATCTTTAAAGAGTAACTATAATAGATAGGCTTATTTCTTCCCTATTTACCACCTATCGTATTAACTAACTACGTTTATTACCTAAGGTTTTCTCTATTTAACAGATTTCTCAGTATTAGTATCTATAGAATTTATAAGGTAAGAGCCGACTACTAGGTATAGCTTCTTTTATAGGGATCCTTAGAGATATATAACTTTAAATAGATCAGAGACCTTTAATATAACCATATTAAACTAATAAAACTAGTTTAGGTTTCTGATAAAAAATAACTAGATATAATAATTCTAAGTAAAAATTAGAAATTTGAAAAATATATTAATAACTAGAAAACTAGATAATATACTTAAAATTAGGGGTCTAGCTAGCTAAGAAAGAATATCTACTTCAACTAAGAATAGAAATAATTATTTTAAAACCCCTATTTAGCTAACTTAGGGTAAACTAAAATATAACTCTTAATTTTAACTAATTAAGTTAGGATATTTAACTATTTAAGAACCTAACTAATAATATAAGAATAGATAATAATAATAATTAAAACTAGAGATTACTATTAATAGTTATATAGTACTTTCAAAAAAACATAATAATAGTATTTTATATTTCTTAGAATATGTATAAGATAATTTTAGTAGTATTTATTTACCTAATTAATAATAAAACCTAGACAAAAACAATCTTAACCTTTTAAAAGTTTTCCTTATTATTCAAAATATAATGTTTAAAAGAAAAGTCTTTCTACTAAAATTTAAATATACCTTAATCAACGAATTATACTACTAAAAACTTAGAGAAATATTACTAATTTACTAAAACTACTATAAAAACTCTTTATTAAAATAATAAGAACTAGAATTATAAAATCAAAAGAAAAAGATACCTAGCAAGAAATAGATTACTAGGATACTAGAAACAAACCTCTACCTCTTAAATAAGCTTTTACCTATAAAATAGATATAAACAACTTTCTAGAATACTATAAAACGAGGATATATATATATATAAAAATATATAACTAGTTAATCTATTATTAACTATATATATAATAGTACTAATTACCTAAGCTTTTTAGGTAATTATAATAATTATATATCCCGCTTAATATAGTAGTTTAATATCTAGCTAGCTCCTACTATTATAATAAGAATAATAGGTTCGAATCCTACGGCAAATAAGCATAACTAATAACTATATACTTTCCAATTATATAAACTAATTATAATAACTACTACTAGCTATTAGTACTTACTATTAGCTATTAATAGCTAGTAACTATTAATAGCTAATAGTAATTACTACTAACTAGCTAGTATTAGTATTATATAACTACGATCCTAAATCCTTGAAGAGTAATTAGAATAAATATAAGTATATATATACTTTCTATTTATTAGCTATTATATTAACTAACTATATTTACTACTTAAAGTTTTCTCTATTTAAATAGTTCCTTAGAACTAGTAATATCTATAAAGTTTAAAAAACCAGGTATAGCTTCCTTTATAGGGTTCCCGAGAAACATATAACTTTAAATAGATCAGAAACTTTTAATATAACTATAATTATAATAATTATAATATAATTTAATCTTAAAGTCTTCTAATTTAGTATTATTAATATATTCCTTAATACTATAAAAAACCCTAATAAACCTCTAATGATAGTTAAATTACTAGATAGACTTACTATCGGTAACACTATACTATAAAGCATATATTAACACCTAAGGCGTGTACGCCTCCGTATGTATACAGTATATATATCTATACGCCCTATAGGTATAAGGTATATATAACTATATACCCTTATCCCCCTAGTAATACCTATTATTAGCTATAGC
Source organism: Colletotrichum trifolii (assembly GCA_004367215.1). NCBI lineage: Eukaryota > Fungi > Ascomycota > Sordariomycetes > Glomerellales > Glomerellaceae > Colletotrichum > Colletotrichum trifolii. Next base: position 13,329 of record RYZW01002085.1, read on the forward strand.
CGAATACTATAATATACTATAGATCTAGAGCTTTATATACCTATATATAAATATATAATATAAAAATAACAATAACGAATACTAGACCCTTTTATACTAATATAACGAGATTATATATAATAAATAGGTATATAATATAATAATAATAATAATGAATACTAGACCCTTTTATACCTATATAATAAGATTATATATAATATATATTACCCTCTAGATAAACTAATACTAATTAGTAGTTAACTTATCTATTACTACTATACTATAGATTAGTAAGGTTTTCACATAAGAAGAAACAATCATGACTTTTACCTGAAAATCTTAAATAAAGCGAGAAATTATAAATATTAACTTAGATACTTTATAAATATTACTTTACTTTTATGCCTAATAGAATACTTCTAAATTAATATACTAACTTTACTTTATAAAAATACTAAGAATATATATAATATTCTTTAGTATATACTAGAAAGTATTTAGTAAATATAATATTTTTTAGAGTACTACTAAATACTATAATATATAAGATTTATAATATCCTATATTTCTTATATTTAAGAGATCTATATAGTATCTTAAAAACCCCTATCTTTTCTTAAAAGTTATTCCCCTTTTAAAAAACCTATACTTTCCCTATTAAAATATCTAAACTATACCTTAACCTAGATATTAAAATAAGCCTTAATATATTAATAACTTAAGTAATAACTTAAGAAACCCTAGGTAATAAATATATAATCCTAGACTATTTTTAGTTACTTATTAATATAAATCTATTCAGGAAACCTTTTAAAATTAAATATAATAAACTTATACTAATAAATACTAAAGATATTACTATTCTTATAGTATTTTATATTAGCTAGTATAAATATATAAAAATCTATAAATATAACTTCTTTTAATTTTAAAATAAATTTTAATAAATAACTTATAATAATATAAAAGCTTATTAATCATAACGTAATCTAGTATTTTTAAGACTACCTTATTAACTATAGAGTAAAGAGTTAAGAAAAATAATAAAAGAATCTACCTTATATTATACTACTTTATTTAATCTAAATATTTCGAATACTAGACTATTAAAAAACTTAACGAAACTAAGGAATATCTCCTAGGTTTTAAATATAACCTTAGAGATAACTTAGAATAGCTCGAGAATTTTATTAATATACTAGACTTTATAGTATTTTTCTATAGTATCAAATTTAAAGCTAAAACTATAATACTTATAATTAAAGCCTAGTTAATATCTAAAAGCCTCGCATGATATACTTAGTAGTTTTAGCTATTTACGCGAAATACCTAGCTTTATCTACTATTTATATATAGTATATAACTTCTACTACTACTAGTAGGACTACTAATCCCTAGGTAGTATAGTATAGCGAATTCCTATTACTAGGAAAATAATATAGAGACCCCCTATTAGTAAGAAGTATATTAAGATAATATTAATATATAGTATCCCTATCCTAAATATTATTCCTATATTT
>RYZW01002086.1:1436-14827 GCA_004367215.1 Colletotrichum trifolii
ATTATATATATACGGATCACGTGATATAGTAGCCTCAGGCTACTATAGGATAAAAGCCCTCTTATAGCTACTACTAATTAGCTTACTAAGTTAAAATCTTATAATTTATAGAGACCTACTTTTTTACTATTACTCCTTCCCTTACCAAGCTTTTAGCCACAATACCCTTATAGGAATCTTTTCTAGACTTTATATCTAACTTCCTAATATTATTAATCTTAACTACTATTAGCCTCTTAGATATATTCTTATAATACTTATATTTTAGTTATTTGAATATTTCCCTAAATGACTAATTTACTTTAATAATAGAGATATAAACAACTTATTTATTACTCTTCAGCTTTAGAGATATTTAATATATTATATGTATAATATACTGTCTACTTTTTATATTGCTATAAATATCTCTCTAATATTTCTTATATTTATAACTATATATAGCTATATAATATACGACTCTAAATACCCTCATACTACTTTCATCTATTACTTCAAAGTAACTACTTTAAAAACCTCGAAACTTCTACTTACCTAATACCTCTCTACTAGCTTTATATTATAGCCTCATAGAGACTACATATACCAAAACCTCTATATTTATAGCTAAACTTATATATTGATATCTTACTAGGTATTTCATGTTCTTCTAAGATTCTTATTATAGTAACTATTTCGTAGTAACTTTATTATAACAATGCTATAGGCATTATATATTAAAATCTCTATATCTCCATACTTCTAGGTATATGTTAGTGCTTCTCTAGGTATCTGTTACTACTCTTTACTATTAGCCTTACTAGTGTTACGGCCAGCCTTAGGTCTAGCAGAGGTGAGTCTGTTAGTAGCAAGTCGAGGCCACAATGCGTAGGTAACAGTATTATCGTCGTGCTGATGGAATCAGATCTTCAGGGCTTACAGTGATCAGGTGTAAGTCCAACAAGAGGGTTGTGAGATAATCACAAAGGTAAGGCTGAAAGTCTCAGAAGAGATTTACAAAGTTGATTGCTGAAGAGCTATGGAAGTATGAACTCGAGCGGACTCGAGCTCATCCTATATACAGTCCGTGACACTGTAGGCCTTCCCATTCCCGTTGGTACTGTACCGCTCTTCACCAATCCGAAGGTGAGGAGTGATCACCACCTGTGGGTTAGTGATCACTTGGTTCCACTGATCACTTCGGGAATCCACTGATCGATCACTCGTCCTGCAGAGTGATCACTTATCTCTTATCGTCACGTGACCTGTACCATAGTTCCTCCGTGGTCCGGTGGGTCCCTGTCGTGTTCTTCCCTTCGTGCATACAAAATGCCTTGTAGTCGTCAGGCGCCCTGTAGCTCAGCCCTGGTCCTGTTGGGTCGTAACATATACCCGCCCCGCGTTAACCTTTTCGCAGATAATAAATAACTAAGCATACAAAATGCCTTGTAGTCGTCAGGCGCCCTGTAGCTCAGCCCTGGTCCTGTTGGGTCGTAACATCAGGTCTCCCCTCCGAAGAGTCTTGTCCCCAAGACTGACATAAGTAGGTGACTCCCACTTGTTGGTCCGTAGCATGTTCCTTGTTTCCTGCCATGCTTACAACCATGTCAGAATCGGTTTCTGATTTCTCCGCTTCTACCCGTCGTCGTCAACGTCGTGCGCTGCGCATCAAGGAGTTTGGCGTAGACGTGATGCCGTGTTCTTATTGTCGTTCCAAAGGCCTGCGTTGCAAGATGCTCCGCGGAATGGAGGTTTGTGGCGAATGCACGCGTTTGGGTCGTTCTTGCGACGCATCGCAGAATGCGGTGTGCGAGCGTGAGTTTCCGTGTTTTCTGGTGGCGTACTGTTTTGCTGATTGGACAGTCGATCGTTTGCTTGATGAAGCTAGTCGTTTGGAAAATGAAGAAGAAGCAGCAGAGGAGATTCTGCTGAAGAAGGCTGCGGCGCTGAGGAAGGCTCAGGCGGAGATGGATGAATCACTCGCGAGGTTGGATCGTATTCGGAAGACAAGGCGAAATGTCTTCAAGCGAGGAAGGGTCATTACTGGTGATGATGCTGAAGTGAAATCGAGTTCGCTTGAGGCGAATGAGAGTGTGGCTGTTTCGGACGCCCAGTCGAATGGTGCCTTTGGGGTGGTTGATTGGGGTGCCGTGCTGAGTGATCCTGACTTGGCGAACTTCGATTTTAGCACTCCTGGTGCGGTGGTTGAGGGTTCTTAGTTTTCAGGGTATGGTGTTCCTAGGCGTAGAAATGTTTTGTCTCCTTGAGGTCTTTTGTTTGGTCGATACTTGGGTTGAGGGTGTCGGATGCGAACTGGTCTGTTGACTTGAGTCGTGGGTGTTGTGATTGATTTGCTGGCTCGTTGTTCCCAGTATCTTTGAAGTTCTTCGAGGTGTTTGACGCTGGATGCTGGTTCCCATGTGTTTTCTGCGTGACTGTATCCTTTCCATTTGATGAGGTATTGTATCTCGGTGTTGTCTTGCTGATCAATGTGGTCGATGATTCGTTCTACTTCGTATTCTTGTTCTGGATCGACTTCGATGTGATCTGTTGTGTGAGATCCTTTTGGTGCTGGTTCGAGAAGTGAAATGTGAAAGACTGGATGACATCTCATGGTGTCTGGTAGTGAAAGTTCGTAATTGATGTTCGAGATTTTGCGAATGATTTCGAAAGGTCCGAGTTTCTTGAAGTCCAATTTGTCGCTCGGTCGTTTGGTTTTGATGTTTCGTCTAGTGAGGTAGACGCTATCTCCCTCCTCAAAGATTGGCCCTCCAATCCTTGAAGTGTTGGCGTATTTGCGCATTCGTTGTCTGACGAATTCGAGTTCTTTCGGGAGTTCGTTTTGGAGTTCGCGAAGCTTCGAAATGTCTGCTATCGCTTTTACTGCTTGTTCCCCTCGTCGAGGTTCTCCGTATGCGGTGGGATTGAATCCGTAATTTAGGTAGAAAGGTGATTCTTTGGTGCTTTCTCCTACTGCGCTGTTGTAGGCGAATTGGGCTGTTGGCAACAAGGTGACCCAATTGTCTTGCTGGTAGTTGACGTAGCATCTAAGGTAGATTTCGAGGATCTGGTTGATGCGTTCGGTCTGGCCATCGGTTTGTGGGTGGAAAGCGGTGGACAGGCGGTGCTTCGCTCCGAGTTGCGAAATCAGGGATTTCCAAAACTTGGACGTGAAGAGTTTGTCTCTGTCGGACACAATTTCCTGAGGTAGCCCATGTTGGCTGACGATGGTTCTGAGGAAGACGTACGCGAGGTCTTCTGCCGTACTTGATTCTTTGTAAGGAATGAAGTAGGCATATTTGGTGAGTCGTTCCACAATGACAAGAACACTGTCGTAGTGTACTCCGGTGAGTGGTTCTCGTGACTTCGGTAGTTTGACGATGAAGTCTAAGGAAATCGATTCCCAGGGCTTTTGAGGCACTGGTAAGGGTTGTAATTCACCATAAGGCTTGTGTCGGCTGGGCTTGCTTTTGAGGCAAGTCTCGCAATCCTTAATCGCGTTAATTACGTCTTGTCGTGTAACCCTTTTGTCGTAGTGTTGTCGAATCCTTTTGAACGTCTTGGTGACTCCTTGGTGTCCGTGTGCTGGTGCACTATGAATATTTCTGATCATCTCATGCGTCATTCTTCCAGTCGTGCTGGTACTGACTCGTCTGGCGATCAAGAGCAGCTTCTGTGCAGGCACAAGGTTTCCGTCTGTATCCGTCTTGAGGATAACCTGTGTTTCTTCTGGTACCGGGACGTCGTAGTCCGGTCTTCGACTGAGTGCGTCGGCTCTTCCGTTTTCTGTTCCTTTGCGGTAGATGATGCGGAAGTTGAATTCTGAAAGAAATTCTGACCATCTGATTTGTCGCTTGTTGAGGTTCTTGGATGTCGTGAAGTGTGCGAGGTTCTTGTGGTCCGTGTAGACCTGAACTTCGTACTTGGTTCCTGAGAGTTGTGGTCTCCATTCTTGAAATGCTTCGATGATAGCCATGAGTTCTTTATCATGGATCTGGTAGTTGAGTTCTGGTCCACTGAGTTTGCGTGAATAGAAGGCGCAAGGGTGAAGTACCCCCTTAGCGTCTCGTTGTCCTAGTTGTCCCCCTATGGCGTAGTCTGAGGCGTCGGTCTCAACTTCGAATGGTTTGTCAGGGTCTGGAATCATGAGAACAGGTTCTGACACAACCTGGTTCTTGATGTCCTGAAATGCTTCTTCTTGTCTATTGGTCCAATCGAACTTGGTGTCTTTTCGTGTAAGTTCGGTAAGCGGGATTGTCTTTTTTGCGTAATCCTTGAGGAATCTTCGGTAAAAGTTGGCGAATCCAAGGAAAGCTTGGATTTCCTTGACGTTTGTCGGCATAGGCCAGTCCTTGACTGCCTGAATCTTTTTGGTTGACATCTTGATTACACCTGGCGTGATGGTGAATCCTAAGTATTCCACTTGTCGTACGTGAAATTCGCTTTTCTCTGGTTCGACTAGTAGTTTGGCTTGCTGAAGTTTCTGAAGTACTTTGTGAACATGTTCCTTATGTTCTTCAAGCGTTCTTGAGTAGATGAGGATGTCGTCGAGATATGCCATACAAAAGACATCTAAGTATTCGCGTAGCGTGTGATCGATCATGGATTGAAATGTTGCGGGTGCGTTGGTGAGTCCGAAAGGCATTACGAGGTACTCGTAAAGTCCTTTTCTTGTTCTGAAAGCGGTCTTCCATTCTTCGCCTTCTTTGATTCGGATGAGGTTGTAGGCTCCTTTGAGATCGAGAGCTGTAAACCAATTGGCTCCATGAAGTTGGTCTCGTAGTTCCGATATGAGTGGTAATGGGTATCGGTTCTTGATTGTCATGTCGTTGAGTTGTCGATAATCAACGCAAAGTCGTAGCTTGCCATTTTTTTTTGGTACGAACAGGATTGGGCTTCCTGCTGGTGATGTCGAATGTCTGATGTAACCTTTCTTGAGGTGTTCGTTGATGTACTTGTCGAGTGCTTCCATCTCTGTTTGATTGAGTCCGTAGATTTTGCTGAATCTAGGCTCCTTCCCCTCCTTCAAAGGGATCTCGTGATCGTAGCTCGTGTGCTCTGGTAGTCCGGTTTCGAGTTCTTCTGCGAAAAGTGTTTCGTAAATCCGGTATTCGTCGGGGATAGTCCGAAGTCGATCTGTCTCGTCGTCGACTCTTGCTGCTTCTGCAACGTTTAACGTCCGGGCTGCCGTGTCCTTGATTCGTAGGTAGGCAATAAATCTTCGTGCTCTCGGAGTTGTATCTGATTCGTATGGGATCTCGTCGCTTGGAGAGTCCTCAGGGACTGAATCCTTCCATTGGAGATGGCCAGTCCTCCAATCTATCCGTGGGTTGTTTTTTCGTAACCATGGGATTCCCAAGATGATCTCCTGATCGCCTATCTCTGTTATGTCGAAGATGCAGTCTTCCTTCCGGCCATGGTAGTTCAAAGGGAGGTGTACGGTCTCCAAGTCAATGATACCTCCGCCGTACTCGACGCTTTCTCCTTCAACAGTACGTAGCTGGTATGGTTCAGCTTTCGTCGTCCATGGGATCTGTCGTTCATTCACTACTCGTGGTGATATGAAGTTTCCTTGAGCGCCACAATCGATTAGGGCTCGTATCTTGTGTCCGTTCACCGTGATGTCGAGGTGAAGGTGTTCGTCGTTGTATTCTGCCGTTGCTAGGCATAAGGACCTTGTCTGAATTGCCTTTCTTTGTCCTTGTTCGGTAGGCGAGTCTAGTTTTTTGACTGCTTGCGGTGCCTCCGTTCTGATGTCGTTCCGTCTTCGTGATGGTAGGTTGCGATCCTTCCTTCTCGAAGTGCTTTACTGAGTGTTGATTCTCTGTACTTCAGCGTTGGTGGTGCTGGTCTGTCTTCGGTGTCTCTTCCTTGTTTCCGAAGTTCGTTGCGTCGATAGCGCCATTCTCTTGCTTTGTTGACATAGTGGATCATGCAGTGGTCTGACTCGCAGTCTGTCCATTCACTGATGATGTTGTTTGCGCATGCCATGGGGTAGTCTTCGCTGGGTGCGAATGTCGCGAAATGGTTTTCGTTGAAACGTCGAAGTTCCCAAAATGGTAGATCCGTGTCAAGGTACACGTTCGGAATTGGATCATACTCAAATCGTCGTGGGAAGAATTGTCTGTCGAATTTGTTGCCGAGATGTGGCATACAGTTGTCTTGTACACAACATGCCCAAAAGATGGTTTGGTGAGCTGGGTGGTTGATTCGTAGTAGTTCGTTGTCTGCGTTGCAGAGGATTGTCTTGGGGTAGTTCAGGGTCTGATTGCCTGGAACTCCGTGAAACATAACGAATTGCTCATCTTGAGTTGGGTGAATCTTCTTGATCCTGAGTTGCTTGCCTTCATCGCTGCCTGGTCGCTGCGAAATGGAGGATCCTGAGTCTACGATGGTGTCGTCGTCTGACTCGGTGTTGTCGTTGATTGATCTAAACGGGTTGCTTGGATCAACGTAGATTCCTGGACTTACTTCGATGTGTCCTTGCTGGTAGAGGTCGTCGAGTTGTTCCTTGACCTTGCGTTCCAGCTTATGGTGCTTGACCATAGCGAGGGTTTTTGTTGTCATTCCGTTGCTTGCTTCGAGTTGTTGCGCGAGCGCTCGAGTGAGAGGTAGGTTACCTCTGGCGTTGATTCTTTGCTGGATTCGATGCTGAATCTTCTGTAGTAGTTGTCCGTCAGGTGTTCGGCTGATCCTGCGGTGAAGTTCTCTCTCAGCTGCCTGCAGCTGTAGAATTGCTACTTCGTTTTCTTGCGCCCAGTCTCGCTCAGGGACTGGCGTGAAGTCTTCTTCTTTCTTGACGGTGGCCACTGCCAGCGTCTTCTTGGTGTGCGGTGGTGTATCGCACGATGTGGTGTCGTATCCTGACCGTCCAGAAGGTTTCTTGGGGTACCATCCTGCATTGTCCTTGGATCCTTGGTGCACGATACAGGTATCGTCAAAACAGGCTGTCCAGGTTAGAGAGGCATGGGGTATTTCCTTCTTGGCGATGTTGACTTGTCGGGTTCGTTCAGGTACTGGCTGAAATCGTTGCCCTTGTTGCTGGCGCTTGGGTGAGCGACAGTCTTTAGCCATGTGTCCTGGTTTGTCGCAATTGTAGCACTTGAAGTCTCGTCGTTTGTTGTCTTTGATGGCGGCTCCAGCGGTAAGGTCCATAGGTCCGCTGTGGTAGCCGTGAGACGTGCTTTGTCGTGGGGTGAATTGTTGTTTGGTTCCCCAATTGTTGCGTTGGTTCCAGTGGGTACGTGGTGGTCCTTGGTACTTGCGTCCACTGTTGGGTTGTTGAGGTCGTCGCTGTTCACCTTTCTCGCGGCGACGCTCGAAGAGTCGGTTGTCGATCTTGATAGCGAGTTCTGCGTACGTGATGAAGTCGCTGGGTCGGTCTTGTTTGACAAGTTCGTCTTTGACGTCTTCCTTCAGTCCTTGGTAGAACATGAAGATTTTGGTGTCATCGGTGTAGTCGAGTCTAGCACAAATGCGTCTGAACTCGGCTGCATAGTGCGTGGCTGCGCCTTTCTGTTTGAGAGCTGCAAGGTCTCGTTCGTATTGTCGTTGCTCGTCTGGTTCTTGGAATAGTGAGATCAGAGCACTTTCGAAGCCATGGTAGCCTGCGAAGATGGTCTGAGTCTCTAGCTTGAGATCGTTCCAATCGTGGGTGAGGAAGTCGGTGAGATGAGGTTCGAACCATGCGAGGGCTCTTCCCTTGAGGAATGAGGCGGCGTGAATGACTTGTTCAGCTTCATCCTTGAAGCTGAGGTTGTGGAACCGATGATAGGCTCTAACTTGAGTGAGGAACCCTTTGAGGTATCCAGGGGTTCCGTCGAAAGCCTGAGGTGAGTTGAGTCGAAGTTTCTCGCGTGACTCAACTGGAGTCTGGATGATGTTGGCAGCAGTGCGAAGGGTGTTGACCTCCTGCTGAAGAGCGAGGAGTCGCTGCTGATCCGGATTGTCGTGGAGATTCTGCTGGAGTCGATGGACTTCTGCAGCGTTGCTGTTGATAATCTCCTGCATCTTGGCCATGTCTCTGTTGGTCTTCTGGAGCTGTCGTACAAGCTCAGCGGTGTCGTCCTCTTCGTCGCTAGAGGGTTCGACGTCTTTCATTTCCTGATCCAGGGGCTTGACAGGTTGTTTACCCTTGGGGGGTGTTCCCTGAGAACCGGAAGAAGTAGAAGGGGTTTGGTGTTTGGCAGACATGGTGATGTTCTTTCCTAAATACTGTTAAGTAGGCTTCGTAGGGTCAACTTACTAAACAGGAGCAATCAAAGTGTTACGGCCAGCCTTAGGTCTAGCAGAGGTGAGTCTGTTAGTAGCAAGTCGAGGCCACAATGCGTAGGTAACAGTATTATCGTCGTGCTGATGGAATCAGATCTTCAGGGCTTACAGTGATCAGGTGTAAGTCCAACAAGAGGGTTGTGAGATAATCACAAAGGTAAGGCTGAAAGTCTCAGAAGAGATTTACAAAGTTGATTGCTGAAGAGCTATGGAAGTATGAACTCGAGCGGACTCGAGCTCATCCTATATACAGTCCGTGACACTGTAGGCCTTCCCATTCCCGTTGGTACTGTACCGCTCTTCACCAATCCGAAGGTGAGGAGTGATCACCACCTGTGGGTTAGTGATCACTTGGTTCCACTGATCACTTCGGGAATCCACTGATCGATCACTCGTCCTGCAGAGTGATCACTTATCTCTTATCGTCACGTGACCTGTACCATAGTTCCTCCGTGGTCCGGTGGGTCCCTGTCGTGTTCTTCCCTTCGTGCATACAAAATGCCTTGTAGTCGTCAGGCGCCCTGTAGCTCAGCCCTGGTCCTGTTGGGTCGTAACAACTAGCTTCATATAATAGGCTTATAAATATATATTAAGTTTCTATATCTATATATTTATATAGGTATACCAGTACTCTTCTTGTGATCTTCTAGTCTTTTAATAGCCTTAATATATAGTAGTCTACTATTACTTTTGTAGTAGCTTTTTATAGTAGTCTTTTATAATAGTTTCTTATAGTAGCCTTACAGGTATATATATCGAAATCTCTATATTTATATACTCATATAAATATACTAGTGCCCCTCTAGCTACCTCGTATTTCTTTGTAACTTTGATGATAAAATGGCTTATATTATTACTTCTTATAATAATCTTATTAATACTATATATATCAAAATTATTACTTTTACTATAATAGTACTCCTACTTAATATAGTAGTTTAATGTCTAGCTAGCCTTACTATTTTATAGTAAAGGTAGTAGGTTTAAGTTCTGCGGCAGGTAAGTACAATTAGGTAAATATAGTATTCCCTCTTATTATAAACTAAGTATAGTAACTACTATTAGCTATTAGTACTTATTAATGATTATTAATAGCTAACAACTATTAATAGCTAATAATAAGTAATAGTAACTAGTAGTAGGTATTATATAATAGTTTATTATAGTTTTGTAAGTAGTAATTATACTGGATAGATATATACTTTCTATCTATTATTTACTTACTTTATTTATCCGCTATTATATTTACTAACTATATATGTTACTTAAAGTTTCCTCTAATTAAATAGTTCTTCAATACTAGCAGTATCTATAGAGTAAATAAAGTAAAAGCTAACTACTAGGTATAAGTACTTTTAAAGAGTCCTGGAAAAATATATAACTTTAAATAGATTAGAAACCTTCAATACAACCAATTACTATACTAGTACTATCCTAGTATTTCTCTTATAAAAAGTTTATTAGTATAGCTATATAGATATCATATATATTAAAGTCTCATTATATGCTATACCAGTGCCTATCTTATAACAATCTTATTAATACTATATATATTAAAGTCTGAGTTTCCTCTATTACTATATTAGTATCTCTTGAGTATGCTTCTTATAATTGTATTAATAGTATAGCTTCTTTAGTAAGCTTATTACAACACCTATATAAGTACTCCTTATATTAAAGTTTTCATGTCTACTATACTTATACCTTCTATATATCTTACTACTAAGAATTTCCAAGAATAATTAGAAATTTAAATACATTAAGAATATGTTTAATAATTAAATAATAAATCTATATTGAGAGCAAATATGGATATAAGATTATTAATATTTCCAAGTCTGATTTCGTAAGTTACAATTCTAGCTATTATAGCCCAAATACCCCTTCTTATAAATAACTAAGTAGTAGCCTAGCTAGAGGCTACTAGTGTGCCTTAATATCTTACTATCTATAGGATTATATCTTTTGCTATTTATGCTTTCCTTGCTAAACCCTTAGCTATTTCCTAACAAATCAATTATAATAGCTTTATATTATTTAGTTTAATTATGTATTAGAGTAAGAAAAATCTTATTATTTATTCAAGAAATATAAGGAATTGCAAAGTTAACGAAATTTTAAAACTTAAATCTAAAGTTTTATAGCTGAAAATACCAAATAATTATTACCCTTAAAATAGTGAAATTCAATTAAATTATTGATACATAATACTTGGAAATTAAAAATCCATAGCTTTATGACTAGATATTTAATTAGTAAAGTATATTACTTATATATTCATAATCAGTTCATGAATAATTCACTAATTATATTAGTAGTATTAGTTGTCGTTATTAATGAAGAGTTAAAGGTTTAAGAAATCTCTTTAGAGATTTATAGACAATTATAAATTAATATGAAAAGTTGAATCAAAGATTAATTACATTTATCTAAATTTGAAGAATTCAATATTGAAAGTTATATTATAACGTTTAATAAGTTTATATATTACTTCTTAGATAATAGAGATAGAATTATAAAAGGAGATTTTATATACTGATATATCTATAGGATAAGGTTTCAGTACATCAGTTTCATCATTATTTAGTTACTTTTACTTTACACTTATTATAGTATCTCAGCTTTTTACTCTATATATAGATTTGACTATAACCTCTACTTAATAATAGTATTTTTATCAATACTAACTCATAACGAATTAAAATAGTAATAAACCTACTTAGTATTATAAGTAATCATACCTCTAATGCTAATGTTTAACTACATAATAATAGAGCACCTTATGGTAATAATTAGAAAAGTGTTTATTAAGACTAAGACGTAATATAAAAAGCTAAAAATAATCATTGAAATTGTAGAATTAGGAATGTTTTTACATTATATAGAGTAGAATAAAATAGAATACCTACTTTGAAATATGAGAACGCAGTATTCTATAATCTATTATTTTGTTATCATTATATTTTTAGATGAGATTTAAAATCTCCTTATAATTTGTTTAAGTATTTAAGAAAAGATGATTACAAGATGAAGATAGAGAATTCTGATTATAATTATTATATATAGGATGGTTGATATATTAGACTAAGTTATAATAGAATAATCTCAAATATTGTAATCAATAAATAGCTCATAGAAGTTTAAATGAAGATTATCTAGTTATTTAATGAATTACTATATTAAACCAATAATATTGGAAATTGCCTATTTTTAAATAATATGCTGATATTAATATTGTATTATAATATTAATTACTAGATATTTTAGAATATTATAGTAGTATAGTTATAGGAATTATAAAAACTACTCAGTATAAGAATGTAACTAAATGCCTTGACTAGAAAAGGTTTAGATATATAAATAAAATCTATATTATTATATAGATTATTACTTAAAAGTCTAAGTTATAATCTTTTAGCTAAAAACTATTTTTAGTATTTTTGTAATTATAGTTAATCAATTATTAGGTATATTATAGAGTCTTATTAGTATATCTTTATAATTACTTCCCTTTCTGAGAACTTTAATCTCTAAGGCTATAGTCATATACTCCGTAATATATATTACAAAACCTATATAATACTACTAATTATTTGTTATATATAATACTTTATTTAATACTAGTAATTACTCCACTATAGTACTATTATCTATCTAAAGCTTTCTTTATAATTTAAATAATAGAATCAATTTCTACTACTACTATTATTAGATTCTTATTAATTCCGTCTATTATTCATAAATATATTGATTATTATCTTAATAATATATTAATACTTTCAGTTTTTGTAATACGTTTCTAGTAGAATAATGTTTTCTAAACTTTACTATAGTCTTCTATCATATTTTAATGTATATTGAATGTGTATTATCTATTTCTTCTACATATATCTTACTATTCTCTGAATGTCTATTTTGACTATACTTATTATTATAATATTTCTCCACATTATCTCGCTAATAATTCCTAGTTTATCATTTTCTCTCCCTCGTTTGTTTTATTCATGTACCCTATATTCTATAATAATATTTTATATTATTATTACTACTACCCGCTTGACGTAGTGGTTTAACGTCTGGCTGGCTCTTACTGTCACGGTAAGAGTAGTAGGTTCGAATCCTACGGCGGGCAAGCGCGACCGGTGGGCATGTACGTGCCTTCCGATTGTGTAAACTATGTGGTAACTGCTACTGGCTGTTGGCGCCTGCCTAGCCGTTAACGTTGATAGCTGGCAACTGTTGACGGTGACGGCTGACGGCAGGTGACACCGGCTGGCTGGCATTGGTGTCACGTGACTGCGATCCTTAAAGAGTAACTGCGACGGATGGGCCTGTACCTTCCCCATTTGTCAACTATCGTATTAACTAACCGCGTCTTGCTGCCTGAGGTTTCCTCCGTGTAACGGTTCCTCAGAACCAGTAGTATCTAGTGGGTAAATGAGGCAAGAGCCGATAACTGGGTGCAACTACCTCTAAAGGGTCCCGGAGAGGTATATGACTTTAATTAGATTAGAGACCTTTAATATAACCATTATTATTACTACTACTATTCTTTAAGTATCTATTTATATTAATAAAGAAATTAATATTGAAAGCTTTTTATATTTTAAGCCTAGTAATTATATACTTTACTTTAACTATTTAATTTTGCCTTATCTTAATATAGAGCAATTACTTTATATTATTAGGAAGTATATACAAAAGTAGTTTATTATAAGAAGAATAAATAGAAATATTATAATACAAGTTATTTCTTTACTATATATTGATTATTGATATTAGTTTTATCTTCTAGGTTTTTTATGAATTATATAATACTAATTAGTTAGCTTAAAACTAACTTATTAGTTTTTGCTATATATTTAAATTAAGTCTTTTAATTCTTAAATATAAAAATAAACTATTCTATAATATTTCTTAAGTTATAGTAGAATAGTAATTTATTAGTAATATTATTTATAATGTTTGTATTAGTATAAAGAAAATAAAATTTAGGATTAGTGCGAAGGGTTGGGCTTGGGTTATGATTTAGCTATAGGGAGTATAAATACTGTTTATTTAGAACTAAGGAGTAAAAGAGAGGTTCTCGTGAAAGGCGTGAAAAGTCTACTTAAGGGTAGTACTAGGGGCCTACTAGCGGC
>RYZW01002087.1:0-14819 GCA_004367215.1 Colletotrichum trifolii
TTCTCTTTTACTTTTTAGTTCTTAATAAATAGTATTTATACTCCCTATAGCTAAATTATAGCTTAGGCTTAGCTTTTCGTACCTAGCTTTATTATACTATATAATATAATAATAATAATAATAAATACTAGAACTTTTTTATAGTTATATAATAAGATTATATATAGTATATAAATATCCTTTATAAATAAACTAATACTACTTAGTAGTTAACTTATCTATTACTACTATATTATAAATTAGTAAACTTTTTTATGTTAGAAGAAATAATCACGAACCTTTTACCTAAAGTCTCTATAGAATAAATACTTATAAGTACTGACTTAGATACCTCAGGAATATTCACCTTTACTTAAATCCTTTATAAAGAAGCCTCTAAATTATTTATTGACCTTATTCTATAGGATACTGAAAAAATAAATTTAAATAACACCTTTTAGTACTAAATAGACAATATTTAGTAAGTATAATAACTTTTTTAAAATATTACTAGACCTTTATGATATATAAGATTTATAGTATCCTATAATTCCTATATTTAAAAGACTTATATAGTATCTCAGAACTCTCTATCCTTCCTTAAAAACTTTTTTTTAAAAACCTCTATACTCTCTTATTAAAAGCTCTAAATTATATTTTAAATTAAACCTTAAGTTAAACCTTAGTATAGTAATAACTTAGGTAATTCTAGGTAGTAACTACTCTATCCCAGAAAGGTCTAAGCTATATATTAATATAGATCTATTCAGAAAACTCATTCAAATCAACTATAATAGTTTTATAGAAATAAATACTGAAGATATTACTATTTATATAGTCTTTTATATCTACTAATATAATCTCCTAAAAGTCGTTAGTTATAAGCTTTTTAACTATTTAAAATAGATTTTAATAAGTAATTTATAATACTATAGCAATCTATTAATAAATATATAATTTGCTACTTTTAAGAATACTTCGTTGACTATAGATTCAAGGTTAATATGAAAGGTAAGAAGATTTATACTATATTATACTAACTCGTTTAATATAAAACTTTTAATTATTAGATTCTCGTAAAACTTAATAATATAAAGAAATATATCTTAAATCTTAAAACTAACCTTAAATACTATTTTAAGTAGTTTAATAATTTCTTGAAGATAGATAAAAAGCTAAAGATACCCCTCTATATTACTAAATTTAAAATTAAAATACTACTATTTGTAGCTAAAGCTTAATCAATATTTAAAAACTTCATGTAAGATATATAACCTTAACTACAACTTATATATAATATATAACTTCTACTATTATCAATAGAATTACTAATCTCTAGGTAATATAATATAGAGCTTTCTTACTAGTAAAAGATATGCCGAGATAATAGTAATATATAGTAATTCTAGTAATCTAGATATTCTTTATACTTTTCTATTATTCTCCTATTGAAAAGTCGTCTACTAAATATACTATAGACTTTACAAAGTTATATAATAAAAGTATAAAATATAATAGAAACTTCTATAATATCTTTAAGACTAAAATTTATATTTCTTATAATTATTACTTTAAACTTAGTATTCTATATTATATATAAGTAGTAGCCTTCTCTATTATACTAAAAAATCAAGTTTTTAATTTTAATTTTAAATACTTATATATTTTATTTAAAACCTATGATTTAATTTTATAGCTATATATATTTAGGAATACTTTAAAAATAATAACATTTACCAGGTTGATTTCTATAATTAGTAAGATATTATTCTTAGAAGTATAATAACTAAGAGTATTAATGAGAGTAAAAAGAAAATACTTAAGATATTTATTATAAACTTTATAAATTTCTAGAAGATATTTAGAACTAACTAGTATACTAATAAAACTTTCTATAACTAGCTTATAAATATATATTATAGTATACTAGAATACTAGTTAGTATCTTTTAGTTTTAAACTAATCTCCTAGAATCTCTATAACTAATTATATATAACCATAAATAATACTATAACATTTTAAAAGTTATAATATTTCCTGCTTAACGTAGTAGTTTAACCTCTAGCTCACTCTTACTATTATAGTAAGAGTAGTAAATTCGAATCCTATAGCGGATAAGAGTGACTAGTAAGTATATATATATACTTTCTAGTTATATAAACTATATAGTAACCACTACTAGCTATTAGTACTTATTACTAATAGCTATTATTAGCTAGTAACAATTAATAGCGGCTAGCGATAAGTA
The DNA here is from genome assembly GCA_004367215.1 of Colletotrichum trifolii. Classification (NCBI taxonomy): domain Eukaryota; kingdom Fungi; phylum Ascomycota; class Sordariomycetes; order Glomerellales; family Glomerellaceae; genus Colletotrichum; species Colletotrichum trifolii. The sequence goes on from RYZW01002087.1 coordinate 2,228, forward strand.
CTATTAGCTAGCTAGTATCTAGTATTATATAACTATAATCCTATAAGAGGTAACTATAATAGATAGGCTTATACCTTCCCTTTATAATAAATATACTTTCCTACTTATTAGCTATCGTATTAACTAACTATATCTTACTACTAAAGGTTTCTTCTATTTAAATAGTTCCTCAGAACTAGTAATATCTAGTAGGTATATAAGGCAAGAGCTAACTACTAGGTATAGCTTCCTTTATAGGGTTCCCGAGAAATATATAACTTAAATAGTTAAAGACCTTTAATATAACTATAACTAATAGAACAGTTATAATATTTTCAGAATAATAGAGATAATAGTAATTTATTAAAAGAGTAGTTTTAAATTAATTATATATATAATATACTTTATAGTAATACTTAAGATTATAATTATACTTATAACTACTCCAAACTACTTTAAAATAGATATTACTCTCCCCTAACTTCTATATATATTTATAATAATATGAAATATTATATGTATAATAAAATAAATTATTAATCTATAAAGTATGTTTTTGAGGAATAGTATATTTTATATAATAAGTATAAATTAGCTAATAATCTAAAAAAAGTATCTTATAGTAATATTTCAAGCCTACTTCGCTAATAATAAAAATATTAATAGCTTCGATAATAACTTCTAAGTACCTTTAAGAGATAATCAGTATAAGGAACTTATTACTTAATACTAAGTATAGTATAACCTCAAAAACTATATTCTCCCTCTTATTTCTAAAGTATTCTTTATATTATATTTTAGTATGTAGCTTACTACTCTAGATAGAGGTAAAATTACTAGAATCTTCTAAGATTAAATAATGCTATATATTTTTACTAACGTGAATACCTCTAATAGTCATATTATTAAGAATATAGGTATAACTCATATATATACTTTTATACTCAAGAAGTATTACTTAACTACTATTTTTTAAAAGATCCTACTTAATTTAAGTACTACTAGTTTCTTAACTACTGAGTATTCCTAGTTTATAACTTTTCAATAAATAGTTAACTATTTTTAACCTTTACATTTCTATAAAGAAAACTAGTTATAATCTACTTTAGTAGTATTATCCTAATTATAATACTTAGAATAGTTAATATTTCTATACTATCTAGTATTAATATATTTTATGTAGTACTATATAATACTTTTTTCTTACTTTACTTTATAAATATATATTACTTTAGTATTTTACTTAATAATATATATAACTAGCTTCGCTTAAGTAAAAAGATCATACTTATTATTTAAAAGTAGAGCTATCTATAAATATTCCTTAATAAAAAGAAAATACTTATTTCTATATACCTTATAGAATTATAGATATAGAGACTTTACTATTAATTTAGATACCTAGCTATAATCTACTTCTATAATATCCTTATCAAAAAAGGATATTTAGTTAAATACTATATTTTTAAAACTTTTAAGTAGTACTACTACTAGTACTAGATATATAGTACTACTCTTTTTGACTTTTACTTTTCTATTCAGGATAATATTAGGTTTAATTTTAAAGTGATTAGTAATATCATCTATTTTAATAACTACTTTGTATTCTATACTATTAATATTATTATAGCATTTAATATGATTTACTTTTTTCTGAATATCTTAGTAAAAGTAATATAAAAAACCCTCAAGATATACTAGATTAACTCTTACTAGGATTTTCTAGATTTCATTACTACTAAAATAAGAATAATATTTTAATCTAAAGAGTTTAGATTAGAAATAAAAACTATAAGATTGATAATCTAAATAATACTAATCGAGGTATTTAATAGTTTTAGTAAAATTAGATATTACTTTACTTTCCTCTACTGGGTATATAAAACTTATGATAATAAAGTTCTTATAGTAACTCGAGAAGTATCCTTTTAAGTAATATATAAAGTAATGAGTAATACTATTAAGCTGAATAGCCTCATACTTATACTACTCATTTTAATATTGTGATGAATAAATAATATAGTATATAGTTAGAAAGTAGGTTATTAAAAGTTATATCTTATTCAAACTAGAATAAAGGGTTTTAATATATATAAATAGAATAGTTATACTTTATATAAGCTACTAGAGTTGTATAGTAGCTAGCGAAATCGTATAATAGCTTTAGTACTATACCTTTTCTTATATACCCCTGAATAGTAAAGTTACAAGAAATACCTTTATATTATTCAAAACATATACTAAATAAACAAAATAAAGTAAATAGTTCCTAAAGTAGATCTTTAAATACTCAAACAAAAAATTATAATAGACTTATTATAATCTATTATATATTTAACTATCTTAATTAAGTATTAGTAAAAGCAATTAGTTAGTTCCTTCCAAAACTACTAGTATGATCTTTTTATATGCTATAAATAAACTATTTATCAATTTCCAACTTACTAATCTTCTTTCTTCTCTTCTATACTAATGTTTTTAATAATTACTCTATATATATAAGTAGTATATTTTATTAATATAGATTCTATATATTAACTTTGAACGAAACAATATATATCAGTTACTACTAATATTCTAATTAGAAAATAAACCTTTTAAGTCTATTAAGAAAAGTATTATTAAACCCGACGACTTTCCTACTAAGGTCGAGAAATAAACTATTAATACTAATATTAATAAATACAATATTACTATTAACCTTCTAGGATACTTTATATCCTTCTTAATTAGTAATCTAATAATAGTTTTTACTTATTACATTTCTAAATTAGAATAGTTATTTTAAACCTTAATCTTAAGAATACTAGAATATTAACATTTATACTTATATTAACTATTTTCTATCCTTATTTACTTAATAAAGATAATAAATCTTAAACTCAAAATACTTTTCTATATTCTTTCTAAAAAACCTATTTTATTTAAAAGTTTTTAGCTAATTCCTTTTCCTTCGAATAATTCAATTCCTACTATTTCCCTTTATCCTCTTTCTCTATTAATGTATTGTTTAGTTTTAGTAATTCTATCTAAGAATACTTTATCTGTAAGATTGAAGTTTAATATAACTTGATCGAGGAAAATAACCCTATTAGTAATTTAAACTTTTAGTTATAATAAAAAGGTTAATTACTTTAACCAAAATTATTTATTCAGTTATATTTCGTAGAATTCCCTAGTTTATAAGAATATTTATTACTATCTCTAACCGCCGAATTTATTAAAATATTTAAGCTTAGTATTACTATAGAAAAAGAGCTATTCTAATAAAGAATCCCACTATTGCTACTAGTTTAAAATATTCTTATAATTAACCAAGGAAAATCTCTACTCTAAAACCTTTATTTAAAATTAATAAACATAATTTAACTAATAATCCTCAAATAGAAAATCTAGTATTTAAAGTTATTGATAATAAAAACAAAGAACCAGAGACGATTATAAATAAAAAAGAAGATAGTAAAGAAGATATTAAGGAAATAATTCAGTTTCCTAAGAAATATTCAAAAGCTATAATTAGTATTATAAGGAAGTCCTCCTAGATTAGAAATCAGGACACTTTATTAGAAATTAATAGTCTTAAATATTAACTTAAAGTTACTAAGTATTAACTTGTAAAGCCTAGTAATAAATCTACTATTCTAAAAGAAACCCTAATTAAATCTACTTTTTTTAAACAAATAAGATTACTCAAGAATATAAAGATCGCTTATTGTAAGTAAAAGTTATTAAAAATTTATAACTAGTCTAAACTATCCTATATATAATATATTATTTAAGTTTTACCTTTTTCTAGAAACCCTGTATTTACACTATTAGTATTAGTAGTAGAGATTTAGTTTGTAATTACTACTATTAATAAAAAACTAATTTAAAAACTATATATCTATTAATCTTAAGCTAGATATATAAAATATTTAAGAAATCTTTAGGGGTTTTATAAATTCTAGATACTAATAAAGTAAATGCTTTAACCTAAGAACTTTTATTTGAATCTAATTTATCTTAATGAAAAAAGAAGAAACTTAGTACTATAAAAAGCCTATTTATCTTGAGCTATAATTGAAATAATAAAAAGATTTCAAAGTTATTCTTATTAAGAATAGAAGTATCTTAGACTTTACTACTAGAATTCCTATAGTTAAACTATTTCTTCTAATTTAGAGACTTTAATTTCCTATTATTTAAAGTCTTTAACCTATACTACTTATCTAGCTAATTTTAAATAGTTATATTCGTAGGCTTTTAATAACTATTACTAGTTTTCTCGTTTACTAAAACTCTATATTTTAGCTAGTTATAAGAAAATTCGGAGCTTATAACTTTAATTATAATATTCTAGCTACTAGTTTTAATTTCTTTCTACTTTTCAGATAAACTAAAGCTTTTATTTCTATTCCTTTCCAATATTATAATTAGTTTTTAAATTTCTATAAATCTTAATTTTTATATATTTCTTATAATATCTTACTTACCTATTTAAAGTTCTAAGTATAAGAAGTTGATACTTAGCTAAGTAAAAACTTAACTAGAAAACTTTATTCCCTAGAAATAATTATAAATATTCTATTAATTTCTCTCCTTTTATATTACTACTATACAAACCATTTTCTAAAAATACAAAGAAATCTAGATTACTTATATATATATATTTAAGTAAATAGGAAATTACTTTAAATAACCTTCTTTTATTATTTTACCTAACCCTAAAAATATTACTTATAGATCTATAAAATTAAGAAATACTCTAAATAATTTGAACATTACCTAAATTAGACTCTTAATAAATTAATCTAGTAGTATTATATCTATAAATATATATGTTACTCTAAAACTACTTTTTGAATATCCTCAGTAAAACTATATCTATTAAATATCTATATATTGAAATCTAGTAAATAAATATATACTATCGAAGATTACTAGTCTTATTATTTAGTAGTTATTGCAATAGGTTCTCTAAATATTCCTAAAATTGAACTTAATATCTTAAAACAATCTCTTTAGTATTATAGTTTGTTTTAAAGTATATTCTAAACTAGAAGATTGTACTTTGATTATTAATATTATTATAGTACTCTATTAAGTAGCTTTCTATTAAATTAATCCTCTAAATAGAGAAATAATATAACTATAATTTAATCTTTAAATCTTTTTATAATTTATAGACAGAATATCTCTAGTAATTAAAAAAATTTAAAATATCCTATTAATACCCCTTGAATTTCTAGATTATAATACTAAGAATCTTATTCTATACAAATACAAAATTATATAGTTTATTATATCCTAACATACCTAAGAAAAGTTCATAAAGTATATTAAAAATAGAAAATATATAAATAAAATATCTAGTTATACTATAATAGAAATATAAAAAATGAAACTAACCTTTATCTAATATGTATAAATCTCCTATAATATAACTTAACTAGTATTTATAGTAAAAGTTACTATTAGAAATAATATTATTGAAATTAAATTATAATTAAAATTAAAATACTTAGTAATCTTAGTAATATATATATTATAAACTAAATAAATCTTATAATACTTATAATCCTAAACTACTTAAACCCCTAGGAAATATTTAATAAAACCCTATTCTTTAAGTTTATAAATACTACTAAATAAATCTTATAATACTTACAATCTCTAACTACTTAAACCTCTAAGAAATACTCAATAAAACTCTGTTCTTTAAATTTGTAAATATATTCAATACTTTTAATAATATTAAAAAGCTCCTTCTCAGCTACTTTATAAAATAAAAAGAAATATTATCTATATAAAATAAAATAAAATACTTAAATCCTTATTTTTCAATAAATAAAACTCTTCTAAATATAACTAGAAACCTAATACTTTAAGAATAACGTAAAAGATCTTATACTAAAAAGAAGAATATCTCAAAATCTATAAAAAGTATATTCAAGCTCTATATAATACCCTATAACCTCAAATCTATCTAATAATTCAACGATTATTAGAAATCTCTTAAAATCCCTTATAGTATTCAGAAATAGATTAATAATATCAAACTAGAAAACCTCAAAATCAAACTATATAATAATTACTATAATTACCTAAAAGGTTTAAATAACTAGTATTACTATATATATAATTTAGAGTAGATTAACTAGTTATATATCCCTATATATATAAAACCTCACTTTATACTATTCTAGAAAACTATCTTTATTTATCTTATAAAAAAAACTTACTTAAAGAAAAACCTGGATCTAATATCCTAGTAATCTATTTCTTATGAAATACTTTTCTCTTTTAACTTTATAATCTTAACTCTTACTATTTTGATAAAAGATCTTTATAGTAATTCTAATAAATCAGTATTATCTTTCGAAATCTTTAGTAATATAACTAAGTAATTAAAGTATGTTCAAACTTTAGTAGAAAGATTCTTTTTCCTTAATATTATATTTTAAATAATAAAGAAAACTATTAAAAAGTTAAAACTATTCTTATCTAGCTTTTACTATTAATTAAATAAATAAATACTAGTAAAACTATCCTATTTGTATTCTAAGAAATATAAAATACTACTATTATATTCTATTAAGAATACTATATAATTACCAATAGTAATCTCTAGTTCTAATGACTATCATTATCTATTTCTATATTATTAGCTAGGTTTCTAAATAATTAAAAATCCTAACCTAATTAGTTAGAATTTAGAATTATCTTTTAATCTACCCTAAACTAGTTAAATAGAAATCTTAAAATAATGACTTTTATTCTTTATTAAAATAAATATCCCCTCTTGACTAGCTAGATCCCTAATTTTAAATATACTATCTAGTTCTCTAGCTATTAATGTATTTCCTAAACTCTAATTTTTACCTAAAATTATTATATCTAATTATTATTAATTAGAAACCTAGACTATTCTTATTAACTTATATATTAATTTAAATACAATTAAATTCCTCTTATTAGTCCTAGAAACTAATCTTAGGTTTAACTTAATATCTTAAACTACTTCTAATACTAATACGATAACTAATAGAACAAAAATCCCATTATTAAATATTATTACTATTCTATTCTTTCTAAGTATCTTAAGAGTGGAATCATTTTTCTTTTTAGTAATTAATTTCATTAGGAATTTTATAACTTTCTATAAATTCTTTATATAAACTTTACTTTGAATAAAATCACATCTTATTAAATTTAATATTTCAAGTAATAATGGCTTTTTAAAAAATAAAAGTCTAGATTTTATATCAATTATAAATATTAAGAATATAACCTATTAAGTATCTAATATATTTTCTTAGTTCAACTTTAAATAACCTTTATAAAATATCTTATTTATTATATTTCTTGAATAAGTATACTTAATAACTATAAATATAAACCTATCCCTAATAAAATTATAAAACTTAATAAAAACTTAAAATATATTCTAGTACTTACTAATAAAAATATCATTCATATTAAACTTCTTTAACTTTATATAATAATCTCTAGTTATTTTAAATACTTAGAAATATATTATATAATATAACTATTACCTAAATGAATTCTACTTACAATATAAACAGTAATTCTATATTTCCTTATATTTTTATCTTTTGAGTAATTAGTTCTTTTCTAATATTCTTACTTACTCTAACTAATCCTTTAATATAAAAAAGAAATAACTCAAAATTAATTCTTTATTCTATTACTTATCTCTAGTAACTAGTTTTTCTATTAAGTACTATTACTATTCTCTTAATATTTTATTAACTTTTATAAACTAAAAAAGCTCTTTATTTCTTTACCTATCTTTTAGATATTTCTAATATTTAAAAAAACTAAATTATAAACTTTATCAAGTAATACAAATAAAAGAATAAACCTAAACATTTATTCTTAATACTACATACCTAGGAATTACCTATATATACTTTAAAGAGATCGAATAGAACTTAAATAATATAATAAAATAAGTAAGCTAAATATAATTCTAAGGTTTATCTAGAAGGAACTTATTAAGAATAAGCTATTATATAATAAGAGTAGTTTAATTACCCTAATCCTATAATCTTTATCCATTAAATATTAAGAACTAAATATTTAAGAATAATCTATCCTAGATACTTTATTTAAAAATACAATATATAAGTATTATTAGATTTTAGTCTAGGAAAACTGTTTTAAAATAGAATTTAAAAAATAGAATACTTAGTAATTCTAATATAATACTAGAAATACTTAAATAAACTATAAAATAATTCGAAATCAACTTATATTCAAAGAAAATACAGTTATACTTTTCTAAATAACTATCTTATAATAATAAAATACTTAGTTAAACTAAACCTAAGAATATAATCTAGTCCTATATACTAGATTTTAGTTTCATTAAGAAATAAAACCTTTAAAATAATATTAATATAGAAATCTTTAAAATAAATAATATTATCTAATATTAAATTAAGTATTGTTTCCTATTTAAACTTTTAAGAGTGTTCTTAAAAACTTTCTTATTTCTTCTAACTATAGAACAATTGGCTAAACTAAATTTAACTAGATCTATTCCCTTACTAGACTTAAAGAATCCCTTCTTAAAGAAATCTATTAAATTAATAACATAAACTACCCTATAACTATTAAAAACTATACTTCTTAGAAATATATAGGAATTTTAAATAATTAAAAGAAACCTAAAAGAACTTCAATTAACTTTGTTTAAAAATTAAATTAATACTAATATATATTAAATTAGAAGAATAATAGCCACTACTAGACTTATTACTTAAAAAACTAATTTAACTTTTAAAATGTCTAAAACAAACTCTTTAGCTTTCCTAGTATACCTTTTAGAATTCAGCTATTCTTTTTTAATTAACTTCTATTATATAATATAGAGTTTAGAGTTATTTACTATATTTATAATACTATATTAAATAGTAACTAATATCTAAATATTAAAGAATATAATATCTAAGCTAGTAATAGTATACTTAATATACCTATATTCCTCTAGAAAATATAAATAACTCCTAAAATCATATAAATACTTTATTTTAACTTAAATCATATTCAACTTCCCAATAGGAGTAGCTAATATAGATAATACTCTACCATAACTCTTAATTAAACTTTTATTGGTATAAAATAAAACTATAGAAATCTTTTTATATTTAACTAAAATCCTAATTTTAAAATTTAAAGTCTCTTTTTTAATAATATTCTCATACTAAATTCTAACTTAAGTAGGTAAAATATGTTAAAAAGATACTCAAAACTGCTCCTTAAATATAAAGGTTCCCTAATTTTCTAAGATATAATATACAATTACTTAGAAATAAATAATATATTACTTATTATATTATACTAGATTACAAATATTCAAATTAGTTTTCCTAAAAACTTTCTTATCTTTAGTTCTAACTTATTACTATATAATTAAATTATTCTAAGTATATTGATATTTGAGAACTCTTAGGAAAACTTAAAAGAATGTATGTTTAAGATTAAATAGTTTTATTTAAATAACTATGAGAAAGGTATTATTAGTAATACTATTAACTTATTTCTAATTTATATTATAATATTTCTTTATCTCTTTATAATTCAATTCTTAAACTATTTAAAACTTAAAATCTACTATATAGTAACTACAAAATACCTTTAATATAATAAATGTAAAGTTTAGTATTTTTAATCTTCTTTTCAATAATACTTTCTCAGGTAAACTATTAGTTAATTTTGAGTAATTTGAATATTTTTAAAATATTGAAAATAGGTTAAATATCCAGATTAATTTATTACTAGATATCTTAACTAATTATACAAAAGTATAATACAATATACTAATAATTAAAATCAAAACTATTAGATAACTCTACTATTATATTAGAACTACTAATAAATAAGTGTACTATTTTTAAGTAGTTTATTAAAGAACTAATAAAATTCAGTTACTTTTACTCTGTACTTGGAATAGTATCTAAGCTCTTTACTTTCTATAAAGATTTAATTATAAATCTTACCTGATAATAGTATATATGTTAATACTAGCTTATAACTAGTTAAAATAGTAATGAAATTACTTATTATTATAGATAATTAAACCCCTAGTTCTAATATTTAACTTTATAGTAATAGAAGACCTCGTAGTAATAGTTTATATAAGGAAAGCTTTATTAAGATTAAAGTTTAATATATATAGCTAAAAATAGCTACTAAAGTTATAGGGTTAAGAACTTTTATAAATCTTTTAAAAATAGAATAAAATAGAGTACTTATAAGAGTTAAGTATTCTATAATCTATTATATGTCAATATCTCTTATAATAAAACTGAAATTCCTTTGAAATCTATATAGCTACTTATGAAAAACAAAGTATAGAATAGGTATAGAGATATCTAGTTATAACTATTATAACTAAAGCTATTACTTTATTAAAATAAGTTTTAATAAAATTATCCTGAGTATTATAATCAATAAGTAATTTTTAGATATTTAAAAGAAGATTATCTAGTTAACCTATAACTTACTATACCAAGTTAATAATATAAAGAACTAAGTATTAATTAGGTAATACCCTAATATTAATATACTACTATAATAATAATTACTAGATAACTTTAGAGTATTATAGTAATATAATTATAGAGGTTTTAAAAGCTATCTAGTTATACTAGGAATATTTATATCTATACGAATATTATTAGTAAGTTAACTATTAGCCGCAATTAATTAATATATTAAGGTTATTTACTAATAAGAATAAGCTAAATCCTACTAAGCTTATATAGAAATCATAAGTTAACTTATATTAATAGCGGTGAACTTTCGTATTAGTAGTATAAAGTCTTATCTTAGGGGTAGGTAAGGTTTAGTCTAGGGAATGTTAAAATTATAGATATCGAGGTTATAATAAATATTTAAATAGAATACTTATAGTTATTAGTAATTAAATATCTCGAGATATTCGAATTATATATAGCTGTGAAAGTGTGAAAGTGTAAAAGTATAAAGGTGTAAGGTTATCGCGGAAGGAGTTATCGGTTATTTATTATCGAAAAAGTTAACATGGGGCAGGTATACTAGCTATTATAGATATAAGGGGTTCGGCCCTAGATTTACTAGAAGCTAGCTATAGTAATTAGTAAAGGGGGTAAGAAAGCTAAAGTTATATTTCAGGGGGTAATATATCTATTAATAGTTGTAGTAGAGAGTAAGCTATTAGCCCCTCCCCTATTTTAATTATTAATATAATTATAATATACTATTAAATAGCTTTCTATTAGATTAGGTTTCTAAATTAAACGATAATATAGCTATAATTTAATTTTTTAGTCTCTTTATAGTCTATAAATAAAATATCTCTAGTAGTTAAAAGTATTTAAAATATCTTATTTATACCCCTTAAGCTTCTAAATTATAATACTAAGAGTCTTATCCTATAGAAACACTAAATTATATAGTTTATAATATTTAGGTATACTTAAAAAAGATTTCTAAAATGTTTTAAAAATAGAGACCATACGAATAAGATATCTAACTATACTATAATAAAAATATAAAGAATCAAACTAACCTTTATCTAATACTTATAAATNTTATAATATAACTATAATATCTACCTACTTAAGCTAACCTAATTAATAAAAAAAATCTATTAAGATAACTTCTTCAGGTATTACTAATATTAGATAGTCCAACTAATAAGAAAATTTAAATACTATTAATATTAGATAGTCTTGCTAATAGTAAAATTTGTACTATATTTATCCTAGGTAATTTTATATTATACTTCTCTTCTATTTATCTATTAGAAGCTTCTTTTTTCTTCTTTATATATAGCCTTACTTTTTCTTCCTCTAAGCTTTATATAACTCCTATCTTATAACTATTATAGTACTACTAAATCGCTACTTTTTTGCTTTTTCTCTTTTTTCTATATTTCGTTGATTATTATATTAACTATTATCACTACTAGATCTAGCCCTTTTAACGACGACCCTTCTTACTACTTTACCCCCTCTAAGCCTACTACTTATACTTATAGTAGCTATATTATTAAAGGTAATTCTGACGATAATAAGAACTAATTCCCTGAAATAGTTATCGATAATTGCTTGAACTATTATTTAAAGTAAAATAGGAATAGTATTACTTATTCCTATATATGGGGTCGTAGCTACTTTTATTATAAGTATTTATAAATAAAAAATAAGTACGAGTAAAGATCTTATTTTCTTACTATAAGTACTAAGTTATGCGCTATTAGCTGCTAAGTTAACTATTTAGTTCAAAAAAGAATAATATTACCTTTACTATTACTATTCCTAAGATAAAAGATATAGTTATACTTTGTTATATTACTGTTTTATTGCCTAAGTTCTCTACTATAGTCTAGTACTATAATAACTACCTCTATTATACTTAATAGGAAGCTTTTACCTATATTACTATTATGTTTATTATTCCTACTTCTTTTACTAAAAGTACTCCTACTTCTACCCTTACTTTTACTTCTAACTAAGTTATTACTAGCCTTAGTAGTATTATATAAATAATAGTAAATCCACCCTATTCTTTTTCCTTATTTTTATTATACTAATTTCTTTATAATAGGGTACTATAATAT
>RYZW01002089.1:0-13470 GCA_004367215.1 Colletotrichum trifolii
TAAATTAATATAACTAACTAGTCGAGATACCTAGAGTTATAGCGAGAGGAGGAACTTCGAGATATTAGGGGTATTAAAAGCCTTATACCTAAGGTGCCCCCCTAGTAAATAAGAGGTACTTAAACTACCTGAAAATAGTACTACTCTTCCTACTATAAGGGTAGAGGTTTAATAAGGGTAATAGGGTTATTTAGAAGGCCTCTTATAAGATATAAATAGAGTATTAATAGTATTATTTAAAAAGCTAGCCTATAGGTAACACCCTCGAGGCTAGAGAGGCGTATTAGGAATAACATATTTGAATAGTAGAGTTTTTACTAGAAGAATACTCGGCCGCGGCGCCGTCTCCACAAGCCTCGCCCCACTTTAACTAGACGAAATAGGACTACACGTGTTATACTTAGCCATGTTTAGTTACACACAATACACACCAGATTTTGCCCCCTAATTATATATAATACTATCTACAACAACCTACCCCCTCCCCACTTCCCCCCGCAGTATCCACTTTCCAGTTAGCTATTACAAAGCTTATATTTTAATTGTTTTTTCCTACTAAAATACTATTCTTTTATATATACTCTAATCTCTATTTATACTAATAATATTTTGATTTTTAATATTTCCTTTTCTAGATTTCTTCTAGGTTTTATATTATAATATCTATATATTTTATTATTTTCTTTTACTCTCTTTTTTCATACTAGCTATTAACATTTTAAGTATTTCGTTATTTAATATTATTATTACTACTTCTTTTCTGTCTAATTGGTACTTTTTATAGATAATTCTAAATAAGCTAAGTCTAAATTTCTTTCTAGTACTATATTACTATTAATAACTCTTTCTGAAATTAATACTAAATATTTTACTTTTTTAAAGGATTTATATTATAATAAGGCTAGGCTTGCGAATAGCTGTAAGTATAAATTACGAGTAGTTTAATAGTAATCCCTAATATAAATAGAGTAGTTTATTATATATAAATAAAAGAATTAACTTCTCTTCTTTAAATATTTCATGACTTACTATTCAGATCGCCTTAATTCTTAGATTATAGGTTTATAAATATATTGTTCTCTTTATAATATATTCTTCGAATATGTTCTGTCTATTTTTACTTTTTCTACGAAATTATATATATATAGTATATATAAAGCCCTTTCGAGTATTAGAGCTGAAAGTAGTTAGCTAGTTTTAGTTAGTTAGGCCTTCTTAGCTATAGCCAAATCTAGTATAATAACTAGCAAACAATATACTTTATAATGGCTAAAATAATATAATTATATATAAAATTACAATATATAGATATCTATAACTACTAATTATAGTAGAGAACCTAGTAAAATTATTTTAAGATTAAATATATACTTTTAAGAAATCTTATAACTAATTACTTTATAAAGCTTCTCTGAAACTACTAATTCAATATTTTTATTATTTAGATTAATATAATAGACTAGTTAAACTACTTAAAATTATAGTAAGAAGAGGAACTTCGAGAAATCAGGGATACTAGAAATACTAAAATACCCAAAATACTCTTTAGTAAATAAGAAATACCTAAATAACCTGAAAATAGTATTACTCTTCTTACTATAAGGGTAGACGTTTAATAAAAATAATAGGATTAAAAAGGAATTTATTATAGAATATAAATAGAAAGTTTAACTAGTATTATTCGAAAAAAGCTAGTTTATAAGTCAAGTTTTTTAAAGCTAAGGGGACATACTAGGAATAATACGCTTAAGTAGTAGAATTTTCGCCGGAATAAACCTCAGCTATAGTACTATCTCTATAAACCTCGCCCTATTTAAACTACTTAAAATAAAGCCTCGCGCGGTATACGTAGCTACGTTTAGTTATATATAATATACACTAGATTTTGCCCCCTAATCACATATAATACCCTTTATAAACAGGGGCAAGCCTGACTTGTTATACGTAATTAGGGGGCAAAATCTGGTATATATTGTGTATAACTAAACGTAGCTAAGTGTGCTATATAAGGCTCTATTTCGAGTAGTTTAAGTAAGGTGAGGCTTATAGAGATAGTACTGCGGCTAAGGTTTCTTCTAGCGAAAACTCTACTATATAAGTATGTTATTCCTAATATACCTCTTTAGCTTTAAGGGTTTTACTTATAAGCTAGTTTTTAAATAGTACTATTAATACTCTATTTATATCTTATAAGAAGTATTCTAAATAACCTTATTATTCTTATTAAACTTCTATTCTTATAGTAAGAAAAGTAGTATTATTTTCAAGTTATTTAAATATCTTTTATTTACTAGGGGGTATTTTAATTATAGTATTTCTAGTACCCCTAATATCTCAAAGTTTTTCTTTTTACTATAATTTTAAGTAATTTAACTAGTCTATTATATTAATCTAAGTAATAAAAATACTAAATTCGTAATTTTAGAGAAACTTTATAAAACTATTAGCTATGAAATTTCCTAAAGCTATATATTTAATCTTAAAATACTTTTACTAGGTTTCTTAGTATAGCTAGTAGTTATAGATATCTATATATTTTAACTTTATATATAGTTAAACTATTTTAGCTATTATAAGCTATATTATTTACTAGTTATTATACTAGATTTAGATTACTAGGTAAAGTTTATATACTTTATTGTTACTAAATATATTCATTATAAAATCTATTCGAAATATAATAATAAAATAGCTAGTAAAAATAGCTTCTTAAGTAACTTAAAATAATACTAAAAGCTTTATTTTAGTTATTAAAGTAGTAATAGTATTTTATTTAGTAGCTTACTATGCTATTAAGTTTCTAAAGAAATATATAATATATACTTAAGAGTTTTTTCAATTATTACTATTATCTATAAAGCTAGTATCTATAGTAATAATAAAGCTATTAAGTAAATTACTAGTTTTATAGCTAAACTCAAAGTAGAAACTCTTTATTTTACTAAGGTATTATATTATTTATTTAGCTATAATATAATCGTTATCTAAAAAGTTTTAGTTAAAGTATAATAATTAGCTTATTATATATGTAATATCTAGTCTTATGATAACTATAGTATAATTGATAAAGTTAATATTTTATTAGTAGTATTTAATCTCCATATAAGAGGCTTGATAATATTATAGGAAGAGTTTATTAGGTTTCAGAAGAGTTTCGAATTACTTAATATATTATATATATTTCATAGAATACCTAAACAGCTTTTTAATATATAATACTTATAAGAATTATAGGTATTATATTATTTATATTTGAATAACTTCCATACTATGAAATTATTATAGGTTTTTATTTCCCTCGAAGTAGTATTTCTTTTAGAAATCTATTAATAATATAAGTATTTTAGATATATCTTTCGAGAAGAAAGAGAATATATAATTATTACTATAGAAGAAGA
Source organism: Colletotrichum trifolii (assembly GCA_004367215.1). Classification (NCBI taxonomy): domain Eukaryota; kingdom Fungi; phylum Ascomycota; class Sordariomycetes; order Glomerellales; family Glomerellaceae; genus Colletotrichum; species Colletotrichum trifolii. The sequence goes on from RYZW01002089.1 coordinate 3,399, forward strand.
AAATAATATACCCCTTAAACTAGCAATAAAGCTTTTTTATAGTATATTGAAAACTAAAACACTTAAAGCTTATTTCTAAGTAATTTTACTGGAGAGAGGAAACCTTTAAAAGCTATATAGTATTTTATTTAGATAGTAGATCCTATTTTATATTTATTAATTTAGTAGTATCTCTATATAGATAATCTTATCAAATACCATATATATAAATATGTTAATTATATTATATTAGAATAGTTTAAGATTGAAGTAATTAGTAATTATTGTAAAGATTTGAAATAATATATTTATTAGAATATTATATAGGTTTTATAGTTATTTTATAGCTATTAATCTCTATAAATAATCAAGTAAGTTTTGATTTCTACGAGGTATTTATACTTATTAAGCTTATAAGTATAAACTTAGTAGTACTTTAGAATCTTTAAATTTCTTATAAGAATTTTACTAACTTTACTCTAGGAGTATAATTTAATATAATTCTTAAGATAAGTTTATTTAGCTACTATTATTACTTTCATATATAGATAAATAAATACTACTAAGTAAGATATAAATAATAATAATAGATTTTATTATAGGATTCCTAGAATAAGAACTTCTACTCCCTTATACTTTAAGTATTGTTTAATATGTAATTTACTTTATAATTAATGTTTATTATTAAAAGTCCTAACATTTATATTTTAAAGTCCTCAAAAAAATTAAACTTCTAAGACCTTTTCTAGTTAACTATTTATATAACTTTATAGCTATAAATAGGGGTATTTTGGAATATCTCTAAATAACTAAACAATGCTAGCTAAAAAAGTAGCTTTAAACGAAGATCTCCTAGTAATTCTAGTATAATACTTTATTTATCTTTTATACTTAACTTTCTCTAGTAATATTTAAACTCTTTACCCCTTCATAGTTTTATCTATACAAATAAGATTATAGGAAAATATAATAGGTAATTTTAGAAAGGTTATTAATATAAACTTTGTAGTTTTAGATATTTTATAAAATTTAAGAGTAGTTATTATATAGATACGAGACCTCGAACTATTATAGTTATTTCTTATTATATTAATTATTTTATTAGGGTTTTTTATTTAGGCTTAAATAAATAATTAAGTTANATTAATTTTAAATAACTTTACTATAGTTATTTACTCTTATAACTAGTAAGCGACTTTATTAGAATTAAACTATTTAAAATTATCTTATAGAGAAATTAAATTTCTATTAAAGAAAGTATTTTATTAAAACAGATATTATAAGTTATAATAACTTTATTTTAGAGTAGGTTCTATATTTAACACTAGTTAGTTAAAGTATAGTTAGCTAAAAAGCTGATAAAAGTATACCCCTCAAGGCAAACTACTTAGTTACGTTTTAACTTTATATTTATAGTTAAAATAAGATATTTATAACTATAAATATAAAAGTAAATTGAGTCTAGTTTTATAGTATTATCTTTTCAAATAACTTTATAAAGTTTCTAGTATAGTATTTACTAGCTTAAAAAGTATATTAATATTTGGTTATAGAGAAATACTATAATTTATAGGATTTTAGGCTAGAGATCATAAAGTAGCTTACTATTATACTTTATAGCTTTTATATAAACTTTCATAACTATTTTTATATATTTGATACTTCTATTTTAGTACTAAGTGTATAGATTAGATAGTTTAAAGTATATACCTCGAGAAATAAAGTCTAATTTTAACCTCTTATACCTAGAAACCTTATTATTATACTCGAAAACTTTAATATTAATACTATACTAGTATTTAAAAAGTATTATGAACTTCTTAAATACTCTTATTATTATAGTTCTAGTATAGTTAATAAGATAAAAATACTAAGGGTAATTAGTAATTTAATCTATAAATATTAAAATAGAAGTATAGTTATTATAGTTCTAGTAGTAAAAGTAAAGGTTAAATGTAATATATTTCTTAGGGGTAGTATATAAGGTACTTTTATATTTTATATAGTAAATCCTTTATTTAGTTTTACTAATACTATATACTTTATATACTTTCTAAGTAAACTAGTTTATTTGGTTATTTTTGTTCTGTATTTAGAATGGTATTTAAGTTCTTTACCCTATATATAGATTTATCTATAAACTTTACTTAGTAATAGTATTCGTGCTAATACTAGCTTATAACTAGTTAAAATAGTAATGAAATTACTTATTATTATAGATAATTATACCCCTAGTTCTAATATTTAACCTTATAGTAGTAGAAGACTTCGTAGTAATAGTTNCCTAGTTCTAATATTTAACTTTATAGTAGTAGAAGATTTCGTAGTAGTAGTTTATATAGGAAGAGTTTTATCGATACTAGGGTTTGATATATAAGGCTAAAAGTAATTACTAAGGTTATAGAGTTAGGGAATTTTTTAAAGTTCTTAAAGATAGAATAAAATAGAATGCCTACTTTAAGATATAAAAGCTAGGCGTTCTATGATCTATTACTTTTCTATAACTAAATAGTCCTTAGTATAGCTTAGTAACTAGAATGATAGTATATTATACTTTTATAATAATACTAAAACTTCCTCGAAATCTATATAGCTACTTATAAAAAGATAACTATAAGATAAGTATAGAAATATCTAGTTATAAGTATTTTAATTAAAACTATTGGTATATTAGACTAGGTTTTAATAATACTATTCTGAATATTATAATTAATAGGTAATTCATAAATATTTAAAAGAAAATTGTCTAGTTATTCTACGAGTTATTATACTAAACTAATAATATTAGAAATTAGGTATTAATTAGATAATACTTTAATATTAATACTTTGCTATAAGATTAGTTACTAGATATTTTAGAATATTATAATACTATAATTATAGAGGTTTTAAAAGTTATTTAGCTATATTAGAAGTATCTATATCTATATAAGTATTGTTTATATATTAGCTATACTCGATATTAAAATTATTTACTAATAAGAGTAGGCTAAATCCTATTATATTTATATGGAGATTGTGAGTTAGCTTATATTAGTAGCGGAGAATTTTTATATTAGTAGTATAAAGTTTTGTCTTAGAAATGAGTAAGGTTTAGTTTAGGGGATATTAAAGTTATAGATATTAAGGTTGTGATAAATGTTTGAATAGAGTGCTTATAGTTAGTAGTAATTAAATGTCTTGAGATATTTGAATTATATATAGCTATAAGGGTATAAGGGTATAAAGGTATAAGGTTATTATAGAAGGAGTTATTAGTTATTTATTGTCGAAAAAGTTAATACGGGTATTGGTTTATCCGGAGGGTAATGCATGCCGTATGTGATCTCGTCGTATAGGTATAAAAGGGTCTAGTATTCGTTATTGTTATTATTACGTTACGTGCTTACACGTAGGTATGTAAGGCTCTAGATCTACGGTATACTATAGTACTTGGCTACGGCTAGCGACAGGTATCGCCAGGGGGATAAGGGTATACGGCCATGTATACCCTATACCCATGGGGCGTATAAATATGTATACTATATATGTACGGAGGTGTACGCGCCTCAGGCGTTAACATATACCTTACGGTATAGTATTACTGACACTAGCAACTTTTTCTTTTTGCTATATACCTTATATACCTCTATTTATATATAAAAGCTAGTACTAAAAACGCTATAATCATATGCTAAAAATACTATTAAAAACAGTATAAATAACAAGTATAAAACAGTGTTAAAAACGATCCTTTTACCCCTTACCTAATAATATCTAAATACCCCTTATTATTTACTCTACTCAAGTTACCTATCCTTCTATTCAAATAATCATATAATTCGAATTAATAAATCTCTTAAGGGTATAGTTCGGGGTACCTTTTATGAAAGCATCAGCAATATTATCATCTCTATTAATCCACCATACTTCATAGAACTCTTAATACTTATATAACTACCTTAATACTATAATATTAATTATTAGATATTTCTCTTTAGTAATACTAAGTTTCATAAAATATTTATAAAAAGAGTATAAGTTAATATATATAATTATTAGGATATAAGGGAGGTTTTAGTATTTAAGGATTTTCTCAAGTATTATAACTATAGTATATACGAAATCTATACTAGCTATTATAGTATAAATCTCCGAAGTAAATATATTCCTAGTAATTCTTTTACTTTTAGTAGAAGAATAGTAAATAAAGTTACTATAGAAGTTAAACTAGCTATTACTAGTTACTATCTCTTAACCTAAAATTATTACAAATCCTAGTTAAAATAAGAAGTTAGTATTATTAGTAAAAAAGCTATTAATAAAAATATAGAAGTATACCTTCGAGAAATCAAGTAATACGAAGTTAAAGCTATAGTTAAAGTACTTGATTTATTACTTAAAGTACTTATTTAAAGTAGTAGTATTATTAGAGGAAAGTTATTACTCTTATGTAGTATACGAGAAGTCGAATAATACCTCAGGTTAGTATATTAAGGCGAGATATACTCCCTATATATATTATTCAATATATACCTTCTTAAATACTTTAAATATTATATAAATATCGAGGAATACTAGTTTTTACTTTTAGTATTTTTAGTATAGGCGGAAAGTGTTGCCGTTAATACTTAAGATATCTCTATTAAATACTAGAGGGGTAGTTACTATAAGGATTATCTTTAACTTTACCTTAAATAAAACCTTTTAGAGTTCCTTATCCTTATAGCGTAAGAAGGTAGTATTAGAGAGGCCGAGGGTATTATTAGTTTATATACCTATAAAACTAAAGTTATTATTAGTATAATATAAGATGAGGAAATATAAGTTATATATAAATATCTCTATTTATAACTATTCTTTATAATACTTAGAATAAATTACTTACTAGTAAATACTAGTTTTAGTAAAACTATATAATAGCTTAATAATAATTATTATAGAATCTAGAAAATATTACCCTTTAAGGTAAAATAGTAAGTTAATTATAATATGCTTTATAAGTTCTATTTTAGTTTAGGTATAGGTTTAAATAATATCTTAAAACTATATTATTATACCTTTATACTAGAAGAAAGCTAGGGCTACAGCTAAAATTAACTATTAGCTACTCTATTAGATTATTAGCGATTATGTTAATATTTCAAATTTACTATTATTACCGAAACTTTAGATAATAAGGCGTAACTTCTTATATATTTTATTTATATCTTTATTCTTAATCTTATTAATAATATATAACTTAAAATACTTATAATTTTTATAGAAAATAAAGTTAAATTTAATAATCTTAATAATACTATTAGTAATAATACTCTTAACCTCCTTTTTAATAAACTCCTCAAATAATAAACTTAGTATTATAATAATACTTTTTTCGCAGAAAATAAGAAAGAAAACTATATCTAACTATTCTTTAGCTATAAAATATACTATAAAATAAAACTTATAATTAAATCTCTAAGTTAGGATAATAATAAACTATTTTAGAAAATTGAAAAGTATATTATAGAAGTTATTAATAACTCGGGGAAATAGGGGATTATTAGTAATAATAGTAGAGTTACTATTATATATAATAATAGTATTTAGTAGTATCTAATAAATATTCTAAGGTTTTTCGGGGATATTAATAGACGAAATCAGGATACTACTATAGGAATATATATCTCTTAGTAATATTAGACTTCTAATAAAAGCTCTAGTATTAGGATCTAAGATATATATAAAGTAATTAATAGTATTTAGTAATATTACTATTAATAGCTTAGGTAAGAGTATTTAGTTATCCTTAAAATATAGTTTTATAGTTATTATTCGAAACTCTTGAAAACCTCGAAAGAGTTCGAGAATATATATCTTATTATAAGTAGTAATAAGGCGAAATAGGCTTTTCTAACTATATTTCTCTTACTATATATATATAAGAGACTAAAATAAGAAAGCTACTATATATAAGATATTAAAGCTATTATGTATTACTAAAATTGTATTAATAATATATTTAGTATAAATATAATAGATTACCTCTATTACTTTCTAAATAGTATAGGTATAAGTAATAATATCTGGGGAAAAAGCGGAGTTATCTATAAAATGCGAATATATACTAAAAATAAGTAATATAAATACAAAGCTATTTAGCTTAGTAGTATTATTAATTATTTTATATACTACCTAAAAGTATACCTCTCAAGTTACTATAGGGACTTTATTATAATAAATCTTATATATTTAATAGAAAAAAATATAGTAATATTTAACTTTACTAATACTATTATATATTTTAATAAGTACTATTCGAACTATTAATCCTATAGTTTTTACCTCTAATCTAAACTTTTTAAATCGAAATATTATTCTTATATTAGTAGTAATAAAATCTAGAAAGCTTTAGTAAAAATTAATCTAGTATACTTTAAAAACCTCTTATATTATTTTTACTAAGATATTTAGTAAGAAGTAAGTAGTATTAAACACTATAGTAGTATTAATAATATAGAATATAGGGTAGTTATTAATATAGATAATATTAATAATAACTTTAAAGTTAAACTTAATATTTTCTTATATAATAAAATAAAAATAAGAAAAGGCAATACTATATATCTAGTACTAGTAGTAGTACTATTTAAAAACCTCAAAAGCATAGTATTTAACGGGATATCCCGCTTTAGTAAGGATATTATAGAGGTATATTATAGCTAGGTATCCGAATTAATAGTAGAGTTTCTATATTTCTAACTCTATAAAGTAAATAGAAGTAAATGTTTTCTCCTTATCAAAGAACATCTACAAATACCCCTATTTTCAAATAATAGGCATAACCTTTTTACTCTAGTAAAGCTAATTATATATATTATTAAATATTATACTAAAATAATCTATATCTACAAAGTAGAGCAAGAAAGAAATATCACACAATACTATATAAAACATAATACTACTAAATAGCGTAAGAATATCAACTATTCTAAATATCATAATTAAAGCAGCGCCGCCAAAGCAGATCATAACTAGTTCACCTTATAGAAATATAAAAGTCATAGAAAGGTTAACTATCTACTTGAGAACTATAAACTAGGAGTACCTAGTAGTCGAGAAATTAGTAATACCTAAGTTAGGTAAAATCCCTTGAAAAACCATAGTTAAATAATAGCTTTTAAATATAAAAATAAATATAGGAACTATATCCACATTCTTAGTAATCTCAAAAAAAATAGTATTCAATTTAGTAAAAACATATAGTACTACCTGATTTTAGAAAATTCAAGTAATTTTACCTCTATCTGTAGTAATAAAATACTCGCCGAAATATAATATAAAGAACTACCTAGGGGTATTAGACATCATAGGGACAATAGAAATATAGTCCTCGAAATCATATTATATCTAATACTAAATAATAAATTCCTCACTTCTATTATCTCTCGGGAATACTTAAAAATTATTATCAAAATTATCTATACTTTTATATTCAACGAGAAAAATCTAGTATACTACTAGAAAAAATACTTTTAGATTAATAATTAACTTATACTTATTATATAAAGTATACTATTCCTCGAAAATATACTTTATTAACTAATAACCCATTTTACTATATATATAATACTTCTTATTAGTATAAGTATATATAGAAACTAGGGAAAAATAACATTTACTCTAAAATAGTAAGGTATAGCTAGGGATATAGCTATAACTTTAAGTATTACCTCAAAACACGTTATATATATAATTAGTCCAAAACTATTCCTCAAGTATACTACTATTATCTCTAATATTCTAAAAATATTATGATTTTTAGAATATTATAGTATTACTTATAGCTAAGTATAACTAGTTATAGATATTCTAAAAAATTAGTATAAAGTTAAAAAACGCTAACTAGTATTCTAATATATTATAGTATATACTTATAAATTAGTTATAGAAAACCTTATTAGTATACTAATTAGCCCTAAATATCTTCTAGAAATTAGTAAGTTTCGTAATAAGTATTTTAAATACTTCCTTTTTACTCTAATTAAAGTTCTTAGTTATTATACTCTTAAGAATAATATTTTACTAGTTAGAGAAATAAATCTAATAGATCTTATTATTTTTAAAGTATTCCTAAATATATATAACTATCTAATTAAAGTTAAGGTTTTAGCTAGAATTTATAAAATTATTAAAATAAAAATCAAAAACTTAATCTTTTAGTATAATAAAGAAAACTCTAATTTATATATAATATAAAATACTAAATTTAAAGTAATAATCTTAAAAGATATAAACTTTAGTCTTAAAAATATTATAGAAGCCTCTACTATATTTTATACTCTTATTATATAACTTTATAAAATCTATAGTATACTTAATAGACAAGTTTTCAAATAGGGGAGTAAAAGAAATATAGGAGTAATATTTAGGAATAGGATACTACATATTACTATTATCTTAGTACGCCTCTTACTAGTAAAAAGTCTCTATACTATTCTCCTAGTAATAAGAATTCGCTGTATTATATTACCTAGAGATTAGTAGTCCTACTAGTAATAGTAGAAGTTATATACTATATATAAGTAGTAGATAAAATAAGAGGTCTTATACGAGTAGTAGAAATTATTAAATATACCTCACGAAGCTTTCAAATATCAACTAAGCTTTAACTATAAATATTATAGCTTTAACCTCAGGTTTAATACTATAGGAAAATATTATAAAGTTAAGTATATTAATAAAATTCTCAAACCACTCTATGTTATCTCTAAAATTATACTTAAAACCTAAAAATACTTCTTAGTTTTATTAAATTTTTTAATAATCTAGTATTTGAAATATTTATATTAAGTAAAGTAGTATAATATAAAGTAGATTCTTTTGCTATTTTTCTCGATTTGTACTTTATAATTAATAAAGTAGTCTCGAAAATACTAAGTTATATTATTATTAACAAGTTCTTATATTATTATAAATTACTTGTTAAAATCTATTTTAAAGTAGTTAAAAAACTTATATTTATAGAGTTTTATATAACTATACTAGCTAATGTAAAATATTATAAAAATAATAATATCTTTAATATTTACTTATATAAGTTTATTATATTTAATCTTAAAAAGTCTTCTAAATAGATTTATATTAACAAGTAGCTAAAAATAGTTTGGGATTGTATATTTACTATTTAGGATTACCTAAATTATTACCTAAACTATTAGTATACTAAAGCTTACTTTAGCGTCTAGGTTAAGGTATAATTTAGATATATTAATAAAAAAGTATAAAGTTTCTTAAAAAAAAGGATGATTTTTAAAAAGTTATAGGAGTTTCGAGATATTATATAAGTCTCTTAAGTATAAGAAGTATAGGATACTATAAATCTCATATATTATAGTATCTAGTAGTACTCTGAAAAGTATTATATTTACTAAATATTCTCTAGTATATGCTAAAAAGTATAGTATACGCTTTTAGTGTTTTATAAAGTGAAGTTAATATGTTAACTTAGAAGTATTTTACTAAAGATAAAAGTGAAGTAATATTTATAAAGTGTCTAAGTTAATACTTATGATCTCTTACTTTACTTAGGGGGTTTTAGGTAAAAAGTTGTGATTACTTCTTCTTACGTGAAAACCTTACTAATCTATAGTATAGTAGTAATAGATAAGTTAACTACTAATTAGTATTAGTTTATCTAGAGGGTAATATATATTATATGTGATCTTGTTATATGGGTATAAAAAAGTCTAGTATTTATTATTATTATTATTATGTTATATATTTATACGTAAGTATATAAAGTTCTAGATCTATGGTGTACTATAGTACTTAGCTATAGCTAGCGACGGGTATTGCTAGGGGGATAAGGGTATATGGCTACATATACCCTACGCCTATAGGGTATATAGATACGTATACCGTATATGTATGGAGGCGTACACGCCTCAGGCGTTAACATATACCTTATAGCATAGCGTTACTAATAACGGGGTAGGTATATTAGTTACTATGGCTATAAGGGGTTTAGCCCTAGATTAATTAGGAGCTAGCTATAGTAGTTAGTAGGGGGGGGTAGGAAGGCTGAAGTTGTATTTTAGGGGGTAATATATCTACTAATAGTCGTAGTAGA